>JARQOC010000002.1:499770011-499943975 GCA_033576535.1 Allobates femoralis
TCAATAAAATTCCAACTAGAAGGCTCGCTCTATATTGATCATTTTGATGTTTCATTCTTCTCAATGCAATCCACTATGTAATGAATAAAGGTTTGCTACTGGAATAATTCATTCATTGAGATGTAGGATGTGGTATTTCAGTGTTCCCTTTTTTTTTGAGCAGTTGTTTATACACACACACACAGATGGATGAATGAAGACTGCCTGTTCATTTAATTCGGGCAGACCAGATAAAAACTTGCCTTAGGCTGCCTTCAGATTTGCAGATGCCTCCGCAGCGTTTTGCGGAGGCATCTGCATGCAGACCGCAGCCCCCATGTTTATAATGGAGCGCACGGCGGTCTGCAGATGCTTGCAGACTGCCGTGCGCACCCATTCACTCCTATATATTTTCTGTGCGCAGGCGGATGCCTGCGTACAGATCACACACTCTCGTCCGCACCAGGGACGCGACATGTTGCGTCCCTGGTGCGGGCGAAAGTGCGTGATTTGTGCGCAGGCATCCGCCTGCGCACAGAACACAAGTAGGAGTGAATGGGTGCGCACGGCGGTCTGCAATCATCTGCAGACCGCCATGCGCTCCATTATAAACATAGGGGCTGCGGTCTGCATGCAGATGCCTCCGCAAAACGCTGCGGAGGCATCTGCAAATCTGAAGGCAGCCTTATAAAGATGGCCGGTCAAACAAAACACCATAGGACATATCTTACTTTAAGACAAGCCCCAGATTTGGGCAGCAGATAACAGGGAAAATATAATTCCTGCTTAATAAAGATTCCCTGGAATTATAAGGAATTGGAGGGGTCAATACCACTAATTTTAATGCAGTAGGCTAGAACAGAAGGCAATAGATTTATTGTTAGCGTTTGGAAGCAGCATATATTGTGCATATAGATTTAAAGCATGCATAATATGTACAGAACAGACATATACACAACTCTGCTGCACGTACAGTGCATGTACACACAGTGCTCAGCTACATCACTTGCATCAAAACACACATATGTTTTGAAGTTCCTTTCAGAAATGTGACCCAAAAGATCTTTCAGCTATCTAGGACCTATAGCTTGAGCAAAACATTAGTGATAGGCAGGTACTAGTACCCTTCTCTCTGCATTGATTGGATAGATCAGTGTCGGATTGGAGAATAGAACAATTCTCTCATTGATCGGAAAGGACGCGGTCAGCGCTCTCCTCTATCATAGGAACCTGTCTATAAACAACTAGAGACACACTTTTTAGAAAGAGGTTCTTCTTTCTAAAAAGTAAATCTTACTGCCCAAAATATAAAGGAATAGCTGAGACACTAACCCTATAGGCCATTCAAATATGGAAGACAATTAGCTCTCTTGAGAACAAAATTTAGCCTACCCGTCCATTTTATCCTCTATATAGGATGACCTAATTTCAGCCAAACATGAAAGGATTTATCTAAATGCTAAAATAAATTCAGGGCCCCGTGGAGAGTAAAATGTGATGCAACAGTCACGCAGCTTGGGTCCCCTTGGACTCATTATTTGAACATTTTAGATTTTCCTAAAACAAAATCAAGTATGAAGGGGTTCAAGGCAATATTTATGTTGGGACACAATCTCGAAACCATCCAAATATGACATGCCGAACTAATTCACAAAGTGCACAACTAAACTTGTTGTATACAGAGTATTTTACTTACCTTGTCATTAAATACCCGAAGGCCATCTAATGTGTGCAGATTTTGTTCCAGAAGAGCTGTACCTGCCGAATACAGGTTAACTTCATCCAGCTGTAGTACTGCCATAGCCACCCAAAAGAGGGCTTTGTGCATAGGGGATTCCTAGGACAATGGTGAGAAATCAGTAATCAAGTCTCCAGAGAAGGTGAAAATTACTACTGTGGACTCCAGACCACATTATCTTCAGGGGGAGCAGAGGAAGGGGAATGGAGCACGAATGAGTACACGAGTCGGTAGGTAGCGCCCCAATGTTTCACCAAAAATGTTCATTCACAGGTAGTCAAAGCATTTGACAATTACAAAGGATAACGCTAGTGAATTACAACTGAGGATGTAATGGCGACTACTAGCGCTCTGCAAGTTTAAGTAGAAGATATTAACACATTCAGGAGACCGACATGGTGAATGTGTAACTACATAATGCATACATAAAGAAAACAAACAAACATTTGTAGAATCTATTTAAATAAAACTAGTCTGCATAAAATATTCATCAGGAATTCGTGTTATAGGGTACCTACACCAGAGAGGAGAATCTTACAAGGTCTCTACAGTAATCACTAATGATGCTGAGAAATACAAATATTACTTCACCAAACTTAATCTGAGTACCCTCCTATACACGATAGACACTCTCTAGAGGAACGTCCACACCTCCATAAGGAAATTGAGCATTGCAGCAATGTTGTGCGAGGTTCCCATTATAGAAATGGCTGTATAAAATGGCCATAAAGTGGTCTTTCAGCAGTGCTGGGCTGATGTGGATGAGAGTGAGCTGCTATTACAATACAAGAAACTGTAGCCATGACTGGATACACCCATTAGGCGAAGTTCGCACAATCCGTATTTGGTGAGTTTTTGACACTGCATGTTTTCGGTGTCAATAACGCTGCATCTGTTACAGCAAAATGGATGGGACTTCTAGAAATCTCATGCCCACTGTGCTCTTTTATGCTGCCATATCTGACCCAAGGAGCATTTTTTAAATCCGCAGCATGTACATTTCTCTTATGGATACATTGAGTTTTCTGTGAAAATTTACTTCATAGACTTGTATTAGATGTGGAAGTTCCTCCGGTAACAAACAACACTGCATCTAGAAACATTTTGTCAAAGCCAAATAAAAGGAAGGTTCAAAAACAAAGCAGTTTAAATCGTGAAACACCAAACAGTCAAAAACAAGATCGCAGTTCAAAAATGCATTTAAAAAAAACCAGAAAACCAGAAAATTTACATCCAGTCATATAGCTAAAAGTGTTGGCACTCTTGAAATTGTTACAGAATATGAAGTATTTCTCCTAGAAAATGATTGCAATTACACATTTGTCATACACGTTTATTTCCTTTGTGAGTATTGGAACACCACAAAAAAAGAGAAAAAGATGAGCAAACTGCATATAATTTCACATAAAACACCTGAAAACAGGTTGGACAAAATTTTTCTCACCTTTCCAAAATTGTGGGAAACAACTTTTTTTCAACCATATGATGCTCATTCAAACTCCCCTGTGGCAAGTAACAGGTGTGGGCAATATGAGAATCATACATGAAACCAGATAAAAAGGTGAGGTGACTCAATCTTTGCATTGTGTGTACGGGTCATATTATGCATAGAGAACAAGAAGAGGATTAGAGAATTGTTTGAGGACTTGAGGAAAAAATTGTTGTAAAATATTAACCTCAAGATTACAAGTTTATCTCCAGAGATGTTGATGTTCCTTTGTCCAATGTGCACATACCCGTATTTTTCGCTTTATAAGACGCACCGGATTATAAGATGCACCCCCAAATTTGGTGAAGAAAAAAAATAATTTTTAATGTTAAATGGGGTCCGTTTTATAAAGACAGTGTCCGTCTTACAATCAGTATATATATTCGTCATCCTGGTACATAAACCCCTTAACACTGGTATCCTGGTATATATATCCCTCATCCTGACACACATGTCCCTCATGCTGGTATACATGTCCCCATCCTGTATAAATGCCCCCATCCTGGTACATATGCCCTTATCATGGCATATACGGTATGTCCCTCATCCTGGTATACATGTGCCCATCCTGTATATATGGCCCCCATCCTGTATATGTACCCTATCCTATATATATGCCTCCATCCTGTATATACGTCCCCCATTCTGTATATATGCCCCCCATCCTGTATATATGTCCCCATCCTGTATATATGCCCCCATCCCCAACCCTTTGAGTAAGGTACATGGCCCCCATCTTCCCCCAGACTCTCATAGCTTACCAAAGAGGAGTGCAGCTGCTCAGCAGGGGTGCTGGAGGAAGGCTCCTGTTGGTGGGGGGGCACAGCTGCAGGACCGGAGCAGCAGAGATGTACTGGCGGCAGCGAGCGGTGGGCGCCGCCATGTTTTTGTAGGCGGCTGCAATCATTAACTGTGCAGCCAGCGGTAGAGGCTTGAACAAAATGGCCACGGCCATAATGGAGACCCACGGCCATTTTGAAGTCTCTACCTCTTCCGGCCGGCTGCCACTAAAAAACATGGCGGCACCGACCGCTCACTGCCGCTGGTACATCTCCGCTTCTCCGGTCCTGCAGCTGTGCCCCCCACCCACTGAAACCTGCTTCCGGCACCCCCACTGAACAGCTGCACCCCTCACCCTCCTTCTCCGATAATATTAAATTTTTTTTTTTACATTCGCTTTTTAAGATGCACCCCCGTTTCCCCTCCCATATTGAGCCATAGATTGGCTCACGGATTGCGATAACGCAACCGCCCATTTGGGGGTAGCAGGGCCACTAGAGGACGTATCCTCACCAGCAGGGGCTTGCACAGAGGCAGAGGCACAGGGGTGAATGGAATCAGAGGCACAGGCCTGGCAGAGCGTAGTAGAGCAACCGCTTGGCAGAGCCGTCTTACATGCAGTGCATGAGGCATAATACACAGCATAGACCTTTGGTGCCCTCTTGTTTTATTGCCTGACATAATGGCAAAATTTCCCCTGCTACACACAGTAGAAGTAGATACTGCTGGATGTATAACACAAACAGACAGGTTAGGCTACAGCCGAAATAATAACATTGCTGCTGAGCACACAGACAGATTAGGGCTATCAATACAAGAGAACAAAGAGTACTATGCAAAACTTCAATTTTTATTAGAAGACGTCAAAATAAAATGAATTGTAAGGTGGCAGAAAAACAGTGCATATACAGCAAGCCCAACAGAGTAGTAGAAGGGTACAAGTATATCATAAAACATCCAATAGGGTAAACAATAGTTCTCACTATATTACAAGGTCCATCAGGTACAGAGGTAAAGAACAGAGTTCATTACAGTGCAATGAAAGAAGCGTTATTGCATTGAACGTGACCGCATACAAATAAAGTGCCTGTGCAAAATATAAGGAGTATACATAAATCCCTAGAGCGATCACATTCTCACGCTTTTTCTAAGTACATGCATGGCTCAAGCTGAGCAATAACTGATGCATACCCATATTGGATCAAAAGTAAAGAAAAATGCCTCCACAGGTCCTGCCAGGCTAGAGCCCCGACACGGCGTTTCGCTGCATGTGCGTGGTAGCTGCAGCTTCCTCAAGGGGGAAGTATTATGCGTCCTGATTACAGATTAGGGCTGCAGCAGAAACAACAGATCGCTGCTGAGCCCTGTCACCTGAAGATGACAGCAAGTGTAGCGCTGGCCCAGAATCCTGTGTCCCCCTGCAGGGCTCCAACTGTGCCCACACGGAAGGTTCCTCTGCTGCAGAAAATGGCGCCCATCAGAGAAGACGGGGCCAGAAATCATGCCTGGAGCGGGAAAATGTTAGGCCACGCCCCCCAAGTGAGCAGACACCAGGGTGGGACGCAAGGCAGAGAGGGCGGTCGGGGGCGTTCCCAGCCGGGCCGCATCATCATCGGGGGCGGAGAGAAGGCGGAGCCGGAGTACATTGTGACGGCTCTGATCCCTGATCCCCATAGAGGGGCAGGGGAGCGCGGACCATCCATCCCAGGACATCATTCACGACCGGAGAGGGGTGCGGAGGGCTCCATCCTATTTTTCTATATGCTGCAGGAGCCAGGGCCCGAGCGAGAACTCCTGCAACCCAGAGTCCCAACTGTGGGGTCTGGGGAGGGATGCTGAAATGAGCCAGCCATCAACCTGCAACCCAGAGTCCCAAATGTGGGGTCTGGGGAGGGATGCTGAAGCGGTCCGTGACACAGGCTACAACCCAGAGTCCCAACTGTGGGGTCTGGGGAGCATTACAGATATAAATGATCTTGAAGAAAGTAACAGTGTCTTGCCTCCTAAGACACTAAGCAAAAAACTGGCTAGACTGTGTCAGTCCGGGGGTTATATACTGTTGGAGAGGAGCCACTGTGCTTCTCTTTCAATTGCTTAGTGTCGCCTCCTAGTGGCAGAATAGCATAACCCATCGTCCTGTGTCCCCCAATGAGGTGAAGGAGAAATGTTTAACATAGGACAGGACAAATGGTGGATAAGAAGCCCCAATCAAAATCTACAGAAAATTAAGTTATCCTGCAGGCTCAGGGTGCATTAGTGTCAAGATAAACTATCAGTCCATATTTGAATGAAACGCTATGGGAGGAAACTCAGGAAGACCCTACTGCTGACACACAAACAGCTAGACTGTAGGTTGCCAAAACGTACGTAAACCAAATCTATCTGGGAAATCATCTCGTGGACAGAGGAGACCAAGATAAAACTTCTTTTTTAAAAGCACATTATACCATTTACCAAAAACTGAATGAAGCATACAAAAGAAAAGAACTCCAGTCAAATATGGTGGAGATCTCAAAATGATTTTGGGTAAATCACTGGGTGATTTGTCTGTGTGGATGGTATCATGAAGTATGGAGATTATCAAAGGATTTTGGGATGCAATGCAGTGCCCAGTGTCAGAAAGCTGGGTTTGCGTCCTAGGTCATGGGTCTTCCAGTAGGGCAATGACCCCAAACTTTCTTTAAAACGCACCCAGAAATGGATGGAAACAAAGTGCTGGAGAGATCTGAAGTGGCAGCAATGAGTCCGGATCTAAATCCCACTGAACACCTGTGGAGTGACCTTCAAATTGCTGTTGGGAGAAGGCAACCTTCAAATATAAGACCCAAAATTCCAGTTAAGACGTGTAAGAAGCTTAAAGGTTATAGAGGAAGCAATTGAGTGCAATTATTTATTGAAGGGTGTGCAAACAAATATTAAGCTTAGGGTGCCAACAATTTTGTCCAGCTCATTTTTGGAGTTGTGTAAAATGATGTACTATTTGCCTTTTTACGTGTTGTTTCATTATGCAAACAATATGAACACGTGTATGACAAAACGTGTAATTATAATAATTCTTTGGGAGAAACACTTCATTTTCTGAACAATTTCAAGGGTGCCAACACTTTCGGCCATGACTGTAATGGGTGCAGAAATTATGCAACATCAAAACTCACCAAAGGGCTTGGACACACTTTCCTAGTTACATCAGAGTTTCACTGAGGAGACTCTGAAAGGGCTGGAGCAGTGACCCTGAACGGCCTCTCCCTCTCTGGACGGGGAGTCTGGAGCTGCACAAAAACACAATCAGCTGACAGCCCCGTCCAGAGAGGGAGAAGCCGTTCAGGGTCCCTGCTCTAGCCCTTTCAGAGTCTCCTCAGTGAAACTCTGATGAGTGTGTCCAAGCCCAAATACCGATAGTGGGAACGTAGCCTTACTCCTATAAAGCTCATACTGCAGTGAACCGGTTGGGACACCACTTACCTTTTGAAGAAGCGGCTGTAGTTTGGTTAGTGCTATCACAGTGGCTTCTATTAAAACTTGGCTGTTGTAATTATCAGGACCTTTTAAGCAGCTTTCCAGTCCCTAAAACAAATATATTTTTATAATTAAAAATACAACATATTATTTTAATTACTGCTTATATAATACACTGCACAACGTATGTTGTGCAATACAATATCCAAGCCTCTCAGGGTTAAACTAACAGGCATGGATATATTGAATGACACAGATTCTTTTATGTTAGATCCTTGGTTGTCATAACAACTCATTGGTACTCCACAATTATGCCATGTAAGAGGCTGACAGAGAGCAGTTCCCCATGTCAAACTCAAGACGTCTCCTGCAGCTAATCACACAATTACAGAGCTAGTACCAGAGTAATTACCATGATGTACTGTATTTTGTGGATTATAAGATCTACCGCACTATAAAACACACCCCAAATTTAGAGGAGGAAAGTCAGCGGTGGTACCAGTGGCGAGATGCTGAAAGGTGGGGTTGTTGCGGAGGCACCAGTGAGGTCATGCTGCGAGCACTGGGCTGGGAGGAGGGGGTGTCACAGAGGCACCAGTGAGGTCATGCTGCGAGCCCTGGGCTGGGGGAGGGGGTGACACAGAGGCCCCAGTGAGGTCATGCTGCGAGCCCTGGGCTGGGAGGAGGGGGTGTCACAGAGGCACCAGTGAGATCATGCTGCGAGCCCTGGGCTGGGAGGAGGGGGTGTCACAGAGGCCCCAGTGAGGTTATGCTGCGAGCCCTGGACTGGGAGGAGGGGGTGTCACAGAGGCACCAGTGAGGTCATGCTGCGAGCCTGGGGTGGGAGAGAGGGGGTGTCACAGAGGCCCCAGTGAGGTTATGCTGCGAGCCCTGGACTGGGAGGAGGGGGTGTCACAGAGGCCCCAGTGAGGTTATGCTGCGAGCCCTGGACTAGGAGGAGGGGGTGTCACAGAGGCACCAGTGAGGTCATGCTGCGAGCCCTGGGCTGGGAGGAGGAGGTGTCACAGAGGCACCAGTGAGGTCATGCTGTGAGCCCTGGGCTGGGAGGAGGGGGAGTCACAGAGGCACCAGTGAGGTCATGCAGAGAGCCCTGGGCTGGGAGGAGGGGGTGTCACAGAGGCACCAGTGACGTTATGCTACAAGCCATGGGCTGGGAGGGGGTGTCACAGAGGCACCAGTGAGGTCATGCTGCGAGCCCTGGGCTGGGAGGAGGAGGTGTCACAGAGGCACCAGTGAGGTCATGCTGTGAGCCCTGGGCTGGGAGGAGGGGGAGTCACAGAGGCACCAGTGAGGTCATGCAGAGAGCCCTGGGCTGGGAGGAGGGGGTGTCACAGAGGCACCAGTGACGTTATGCTACAAGCCATGGGCTGGGAGGAGGGGGTGTCACAGAGGCACCAGTGAGGTCATGCAGCGAGCGCCAGGCTGGGAGGAGGGGGTGTCACAGAGGCACCAGTGAGGTTATGCTACAAGCCATGGGCTGGGAGGAGGGGGTGTTGTGGCGACACAAAGTGGGCGCAATTAATCTCCCCGCGATGGACTTCAGAAAAGTGGATGCGGATATAGCACATGTGCAGATTGAGATATTGGAGAGTCAAAAGAGCATGTGCTGCCACCACAGCCATTTTCCTGAAGACTACCGTGTCCACTACTGAGATCAATGGCGCTCTCCTTGCACTGCCACGACACCCCCTCCTCTCAGCCTCAGGCCCACAGTATCACCCCACTTATGCTGCTGACTACTTCCTGCAGAAGCGACCCTGCCTCCTGTGACCCTGCTCCACCACTGCCATGCCCCCACCCACAGATAAGCTACACCTGTAATATTAGAAGCACACCCATTTCCTTCCCAAGTTTATAGGGGAAAAAAGTGTGTCTTTTAATCTGCAAACTACAGTATATAGATGTTACTAAGCATTAGGTTATAATTGCACATGACAGATATATACAGTACATTACAAATGTTCACTCAAGTGTTGAAATAACTACACTAAATATGCTCAATGCAGACACACTGACTGGCGACGGTATATACATTCTACTAAATATATAAGAACTAAAGGGAAAACTGGGGCAAACTGAAAATATCCCCCAAAACATGAGTCTAATATGCTAAGATGTAACATTTGTTGAACATCAAAAATATCAAATTAATTAAAACAAGGATATGTTAAAAAAAAAAGTGCTAAAGAATGAATTAGGCCCCTTTCACATCAGCATTTTTGCTGATTCATGGCAGATCCGGCCAACTTACGGCAATCCCCCATTCATTCTCTATGGGACTTGCGGCAGGTGCCGTTTTTGCCGCGATCCAGCAAATCCGCCAGTTGCGGCAAGTCAAAAACCGCAGCTAACTGCATTTTTTTGGCAAGCCGCAACTGCCCTATTTGCCAGAAAAAAACGCACTTGCAGCACCTGCCGCAAGTCCCATAGAGAATGAATGGGGGCTTGGCACAAGTTGACCATTACGCGGCAGATGCAGTAAATCTGCCACAACTCAGGAAAAACGCTGATGTGAAAGGGGCCTTAAAAGGGCGCCACAAAATCGTGATTATAACAATTTACATAGGTGTAACACCAATAGTGTCTATATGAACAAACTTACACTTAAAGGGATTGTGTCACGGACAGATGTACATTTTAATTAATACATGTTAGAATAAATATTACTTCCACAATTTTAGGTGTAAAAAAAAAATGTTCCTGTCCTGAGAAATTCTTATAAATGTGTCCCTGTGTAATGGATTTGCCTGACCATGCAGGAACAGGCTAGATATACCACAGCTCATGGGCAGGAGAGGAAGTAGAGGAGTATACAGACATTACAGCCGGGTACACAGCTGATTCTTTCTGTAAGGAAAAACATTTAATTGACTCCTTAAAAACTTGTTTTACACTACAGAAAGAATCAGCTATGATCCTGTGCTGTACCGTCTATATACTCTCCTTTACTTCCTCTCCTGCCCAGGAGCTGTGGTATATCCGACCTGTTCCTGTATTGTCAAACACATCCATTACACAGGGGCACATTTATAACATCTCTCTCAGCATAGGGAATCATTTTTTTTTAACACATTTAATTGTGGAACTTATTTTTGTTCAAAGATCTATTAAAGTGTAAAATTGTGTGTGGCACAACCCCTTTAAGCCCTTCACGATTACATTTTTGTTTGCTTTTTTCCATCATGTTCACTACATGGTAAAACTGACATGTCGGTATGATGCCTCGGGTCAGTATGAGTGAAAAAATTCAGAATTTTTGATGAAAAAGAATTGCGGTTTTGACGCCATTTTCTGCGACCTGTAGCATTCTCATTTTTCAGAATCTGGGACTGTGTGACGACTTATTTTTTGTGTCTTGATCTGAAGTTACTAATATCATTTTTGGGTAGGTTTGATGATTTGATCGCCTGTTATTCAAATGTTGAGGAGACTAAAAAAAATGTAATTTTAGGAGTTTTGACTTTTCCCGCTACACAGTTTACCGATCTGATTAATTTATATTTTGATAGATAGGGAATTTCTGAACACAGCGATGCCAAATGTGTATTTTTTTAATATTTTATTTTCAATGGGGCAAAAGGGGGCGATTTGAGCTTTTTTTTTTATTATTTTTTAATTTTTTTCACACCTTTAATTTTACTTGGCTCATTAGGGCGCCTCAGCACTGCAGGTCTGATCGCTTCTCCTGTTCACAGCTGTGATGATGCACGGCTCTGAACAGCAGAAATTATCACTTTCTGTACCTAATGCTGCTACAGCATCACTTACGGGAAGTGGGATGTGATAGCGACTCATCCTTTACATCACTCTCCCCAAGGGCCCAGCCTGCCCCAACATCCTTCACATACATTACATAAATTACCCCCTTCCCCAAGGCACAGCCTGCCCCCTCACCCTGTACATATATTAACCCCCACAGCCTGCACCCTCATCCTTTCCATATATCACCCTACCCAGGGCCCAGCCTATTAGGCTACATTCACACGCTGCGTATTTGCTGCGTATTCCTGCATTTACGTGGCGCTTTTTTCCGTGCACGTAAACACAGTGAAATGCAATTCTGGATACACAGTCCAGCAACACCTTTGGGTTTTGCTCAATGCATTCACATGTTGCGCTTTTCCGTGTTTAGACACGACAATTCTTTGTGTGCTTTTCCCATTGCCCACATGTTAAAATGGGCCCAGGAAAAGCGCGCAGAAAAAAAGCGCACTATGTGAATGCAGTTGCGCTTTTTGCAGCAAACGCGTGTAGAAAAGTGCAACTGCTTAAAATAACGCAAAAAAATGTGTGAACGTAGCCTTGCACACACACACACACACACACACACACACACACACACACACACACACACACGCTGCTAAATGAAATTTAGACATGCACATACAGACACACACAACCCTGCAACAGGCTTCATTTACTAACACACACATACACCACATCTTGCAGTTTTTGATCGGTACAGAGCAGGAGAAGAGCCACTGGCACCTGCACAGAGGCTGCAGCATTTCAGCAGCTGCAGAACCTTCTAATGTATAACTCAAGCACCTTCCAGTCATGCAATCAGACACATGATCAGTAACATGACATGAAAGGTCCTGAAATTCCTAGTGCAGAAGGTCGTTGAGCTGCACGGCTCCTGCAGCCTCTGTAAGTTCAGCTCCCCTGTAGCTTCCTTTCTGGCTGCACCCATGACATAGATCAGTGTAGAGCAGGTGGAGAAAGGGCAGCTCTCTGTGAGCGGGTTCTCCCTCTTTGCTTCTGCTCATTGGCAGTGAGTAGGCCCCCTCACTTGTCCAGGGCCCCGACACTTACTTGGGTGATGACGCCGGCCCTAAATCTAGGGGTTTCAATAGGAAAATTACTTTGAAAAGATTAAAAAGCTGTGAAATAGGCTATATAATAAAAATATAATAATAAATATATTATTTTTTTGTTTTGAGGTGGGGGGATTAGAACTTCTGCTTAGAATTAGAACTTCTGTTATTATTACAAGATCTATTGATTAAAATGAACTTGTTCATTAGACAACCCCTTTAAGGAGCAGTCCTCTTTCAGAAAAGTGTTTTCCTTAGCCTTCCCATATGCAGTGTGTATTGATTAGTAGTAGACAAGTAAACATTTACCTACTACCGTATATACTCGTGTATAAGCCGACCCGTGTATAAGCCGACCCCCCTAACTTTTGCCCCAAAAATCTGGAAAAACCTATTGACTCGTGTATAAGCCGAGGGTGGACCCCAGCACAGGTATACAGCCCCCAGCAGTGTGGTATACAGGCCCCCCAGTGGTAGTATACAGCAGCCCCAGTGGTAGTATACAGATTCCCCAGCAGCCCCAGTGGTAGTATACAGATTCCCCAGCAGCCCCAGTGGTAGTATACAGGAGCCCCAGCAGCCCCAGTGGTAGTATACAGATTCCCCAGCAGCCCCAGTGGTAGTATACAGGAGCCCCAGCAGCCCCAGTGGTAGTATACAGGAGCCCCAGCAGCCCCAGTGGTAGTATACAGCAGCCCCAGTGGTAGTATACAGGAGCCCCAGCAGCCCCAGTGGTAGTATACAGGAGCCCCAGCAGCCCCAGTGGTAGTATACAGCAGCCCCAGTGGTAGTATACAGGAGCCCCAGCAGCCCCAGTGGTAGTATACAGCAGCCCCAGTGGTATACAGCAGGCCCCCAGGGGTACATATAGCAGCCCCCAGGGGGTACCCAGCAGCCCCCTGGGGGTACCAACAGCCCCCAGGGGGTACCAACAGCCCCCAGGGGGGACCAACAGCCCCCAGGGGGTACCCAGCAGCCCCCTGGGGGGTACCAACAGCCCCCTGGGGGTACCAACAGCCCCCTGGGGGTACCAACAGCCCCCAGGGGGGACCAACAGCCCCCAGGGGGGACCAACAGCCCCCAGGGGGTACCCAGCAGCCCCCAGGGGGTACCAACAGCCCCCAGGGGGTACCAACAGCCCCCAGGGGGTACCAACAGCCCCCAGGGGTACCCAGCAGCCCCCAGGGGGTACCCAGCAGCCCCCTGGGGGTACCAACAGCCCCCAAAAGCTGGCACTGTCCCCCCTTGTAAGGCCTTCCCCCCCGCTGCTTATACATTACCATCCCGGTGTTCTGATCGGCGCCGCTCCTCGGTGCTTCTTCTTCATCCTCCCGTCCTCGCTCGCTGCATCCAGGATCTCCGGCGGTCGCGCGATGACGTCATATCGCTGCGACAGCCGGAGAACCCGGATGGATGCAGCGAGCGCGGACGGGAGGATGAAGACGCAGCACCGAGGAGCGGCGCCGATCAGAACACCGGGATGGTAATGTATAAGCATCGGGGGGGGCCCTTACAAGGGGGGACAGTGCCAGCTTTTGGGGGGGCCATATGCACTGCTTTCCCCTGCCGCTGATTGACAGGGGGAAGCAGTGCATATATAATGAGCGGCCCCACGTGACGGGGCCGCTCATACAGCAGCCCCCCCCGCCTCCTCCAGCCTCCACAGCCCCCGGGACACAGCCCCCCCGTATATGACTCGTGTATAAAGAAAAACTCGGCTTATACACGAGTATATACGGTAATTTAATTCTGCACACTATATTGTTTTCTAGTACTGATATTTAGTAATATACCTGTAATAAGGAGTACACATATATGGGATCTGTGGTGACAGTATAATACAGAGTCTCCTTATGAGTGTATACTTAACAGTAGAGATTTTCACAAGACAAACAGGAAGTGGCATTGTCTTACTTCTTCTCACCTAAACCCCATTGCAAATTTAGATTACTCACTTTGCTCAGGATGCGAATGATCTGTTTGATTTGTCCATGAGAAACACGTTTGCTAATGCACCCGAAGACAACAAGTGCTCGAGGCTGAAGTGATGGATTATACTGGAATGCAAACCTGCACAGAGAGATCATTGTCAGGAAATATGAGAGACTAGCACAAAAAAAAACGTATATACCACAATGTATCAGCAACATACTTTTGAGCAAGCTCAGTCCACTGGTCCAGCCACTTGCAATTTGGGATGTCTTGCATGCAAGCCTACAAAATAACATGTTCGACTCAGCATATTAAAATCACAACAGCAAAAGAAATAGCTACATTTGTCATTTTGATATATAAATCCTGAAGTAACTGTATACCCTATAAAAGTAATGCATTTGAAGGATAGATTAAAAGTTCAGCATTGCAGGAATTGGCTTTGATTTTCTATGAAAGAGCGATGCACTTGCAGATATCATAAAATACATGATTCAGATCTGCAATACATCAATGTCCAAGACAAGAGTGGTGCGTTTCTGGAAGAAAAGTAGACCACTTGCTTACATGTAACAATCCCTTTAAACCCTTCACCCTTGGGCGATTTTCCATTTGTTTTTCTTCTCTTCTTCCAAGAGCCATACCTTTATTTTTCCATCAATATAGACATATGAGGGCTTGTTTTATGTGGGACACTTTACCATATAGTGTACTGTAAAATTGTAAAAAAAATTCCATGTGCAGTAAGGCCGTTTTCACACCATGATGTGATCAGGTCCGGGGCTGTCCGGTGTGAACCTGACATCCCCAGACCCAATTTTGCACTAATGCATTGCCTATGGTGCCGGACAGGGCCAGATGGCTGCTATTTGCCATCCGGTTTTGCCCTGTCCGGCAGCATGAGGCTGCATTTGTTTTTTGTCCCAGACACAAATACGCAGCTTGCAGTGTTTTTGAGTCTGGGGCAAAAAGTTTAGCAAAACCGGACCCTCCTGGATCTGGCGCCCCCCAACATGGAGTCTATGGGGCTCTGGACCCGACAGAGAATCTGTCAGGTTCCTAAAATTGCAAAAAAAGTCAAATTCAACAATAGATTTTTTTTATACTCACCATGTTCACTATATGGTAAAACTGACATGTCAATATAATGCCTCAGATCAGTACAAGTTCTAAGGTATCAAACATATCAAAAATAACTGAGAAGTTTGTAAAAATAAAAAATGCGCTTGGCACCATTTTCCGCGACCCACAGCGTTCTCATTTTTTTGGATCTCAGACCGTGTGATGGCTTATTTTTTTGCACCTTAAGCTGACGTTTTCTAATAATACCATTTTTGAGTAGATGTGATGTTTTAATTGCCTGTTAATATATTTTATTGCAATCTTGCAGCGAACAAAAAATCCCCGTAATTTTGGGGTTTTAACTTTCTTTTCCATTATGCAGTTTACAGATCTGATTAACTTTTTTATATTTTGATTGATCAGTCATTTCTGAAGCATGTCTCTGCCCAACAGAAATGATTATCTCCTGTGAATGACGGCGCTCAGCGGGCAGGAATACACAGCAAATGAGTCATGAGTGTGTCAGGGATCCTTATCTGACCCCTCACTGTAATGGCAACACATCCACAAGTAGTGATCGTGTCACAGGATCACTGATGGCAGTGGGGAATAGCACCATCTCCCACTGCAGCGTGTTAGAAAGCACTGTCCGTGTTTGACAGCATGATCTAAGGGGTTAACAGTGAGATCCTCCCAGTAGCTGTCAGTTGCACATGTCTGCTGATCAGATCAGCTGACATGTGCAGGAAATGACACGAGCTCAGCACGTGAGCTGGCATGAAATGGAGGGACACAACAAAGGATGCACCTATACGTCCTTGGTCGTGAAAGGGTTAATGAAACAAAAAACACAATATTAGTCCTACCTCCATGATTTCTAAAAGTGCTTCCGTAACGGTTTCCAACGACGTCAGAGCAAATGTCTCCCTCTCATACGAGCCAGGTGAGAAAGAGCGGTCCCGATAACTGGAACGAAATGCTATAACTGCTGCAGACTTGACTTTGCTTATCCCAAACAGCAGGTAGAATTTGGGCAGAGAGAATTCTGTCAGGCTAAGCCGCAGTACTTGTTTAGTCTCCTCTGACAAATAACAAAAGAAATAGGTTGGCATAGCATAAATAAAATGCAGTTTTTCAGCACTGACACCCACAATAATTTCAGGTGACAGACATGAAAGGTATTTGATAGGACTTTCAGCATTGATGAACGATCTTTAGAACATGGCAACAAGCAAAAAAAAATTTTTTTTATCAATTTGTCGGCTATGTACATTTAAGAATAAAGGCTGCCATTTTGGCCAGGTACTCCTATCTGTTCAAGCTGTAAAAAATAACTGTAAAATAAAAATATTAAATGAAAAACTAGAGCGGATTCCTAGCCCTTTAAATTCCTAGGCCTAAGCCCAGGAAAGGCAAGGCCATCAGTGTAGATTTCCATCTAAAAAGGTTCCCTTAGCGTTGGCAGATGGGCAAACACAATTTTATCAAAAAGTGTGCCAAGAACTTCAAATTTATACGTTTAATCTACAATTATTACTAGTTTTGCTTTTACAGCAGGAACATTCTGCAGCTCTGTACAGACACAGTAATCACTCCCTGTCCCTGGAGGGGCTCACAGTCCCAATTCTCTAGCATATCTTTGGGGGTTGGGAGACGGTGCAAGTACTCTGAGGAATCTCACATAGAAACTCTACTATGTATGCTATCAATATCAGATTCATCAATCACTAATCAGCTTATTGATGGGATCCTGGTGCCTAGCCAGCTGTATGTCTTCCTTATAAATTATCAGGCACAGCGTTGTACATTTTGCAATGGCTAAGCCCAATGTTGCATTTCATTCCTATTGATGAGTATTCATTTAAATCATCTCTTAGAATAAATGTATATGGAGATTACTACTATAGCAAACAAAGGTACATACCACTGAAATGTAGCTGTGAGCAGGTGCACAAAGAGTGAATGATATTGATTACAAGTCCATGGGTGGAAGCTCGAAGAGAAAGAGGACCTGTTGCAACCAATAATGTGACAACATGAAAGAGGTACGGAAGATGGGCAGCTACATCCAAGGAGTTGTTAAAGGACAGCATAAGCATGTATCGGGCAAGTATGGCAATATCATCCCACATGAGATGCTGCTCCAACGTAGGGGTAGGAGAAAGGCAAGTCTTGTCTATTATTTTACACATCCTTCCAATTACCTGGAAATAAAAAAAAATGTTATTTTATGAACAAATGCACTATAATACCTGTCCTAAAAACTAAAGGCATAGACAAACCTTGCTTGAAACCAGCTTAACATTGCCGGATGCTAAAGCAACTGCTGTATCAGCCATGACTTCAGCTTTAATGGATCCCAGTCCACCCGTTGCACTGGTTTTAATGAAGCTGTCAAGAACGACATCAAGAAGATCTGTGATCTAGTATAATATAAAAAAAAAAAAATTATACTTCTAGAATGATACTAAATTTCAATTCTAAACTGTGAGATGTACATGTTAATAAAAATATTTATTCACACAAATAGCGCCATTAATTCCACAGCACTTTACATACATCAGTAACACTGTCCCCATTGGGATTTACAATCTAAGTTCTCAGTATGTGTTTGGGGTGTGGGAGGTAACTGGAGAACCCAGAGGTAACCCATCAAACACGGGAGAACATGTAAATTCCTAAAGAGGTGTCTGCAAAGAACAAATATGTAGAATGGATCGGATCCAATTCTTAACATGTAACGTATTCAGTACCTTGGCTGATGTTCCTGTTAATGCCCATATAGTCTAAATGTATTTGGAGCAAGGTTTGTCAAAGGGAGGAAGTTTAGGCCAAAATCATGAAGCTAAAGTAAAAAGAGCTCAATAACAATATATTGGCAAGAAAAGGACATTTAAACCATCGCTAAGCATTCAGTTTGGGGAACTAAAACTTTTAAGTGTATCCTTGAAAAGGTACCACAAACAACATTCCCAACTACAGGACATGCCAAAATATAATGAAAGATGTGACAGCTATCTCTGGTTAATAGGGGACTCTAGACCCACCTTGTGAGATAGTGCCACATCTAGGCAAGACTGAATGGAGGGCTGGCTGCCACTCTACTACTTTGGAAGTTACTGGAACAAACAATAATGTACGCCTTATGTAATATAGGTGACTTGAACCTGCTGTTTTCTTACCTGTCCCAGACTGCCCCAGATTTTTGCTTGTATGGAAGGATACATTTGTTTCTCATTAATGGTCATTGTAATCAACTTGTCCAAGATCGCACTGACACGTTGTCGCTTAGCATCATCAGTAAGCTTACAGAATCGGACAAGATTTAGTAACCAGGGGGTCATGTACTCCAGACACAAATGTTTCAGTTCAATACCTTGAATACAAAGAAGAAGAGTGTAACTAGAATTATGTCATTGATATACAGAAAAAAATCAGGAGGTAAAAGAAATACTCTTACTCAGGGCTGTGGAGTTGGTAAGCCGAACCTCCAACTCAGACTCTGGCTCCTTCATACATGGCTCATGTTTAAGTGATACATTTATTGTAGTATAATGTGAACATCAGTCTTTAGTCATTATGATAAAATAATGACGATATTTAAATAAATAAAACATAATATTTGGAATATATTGCATGGAACTACTGTACCCAATTCATTATATATTTTAGGAGTCGGAGTCAGTTTATTTTATACAGACTCCACCAAAATGTGCTCCAGCTCCGACTCCACAGCCCCGCTCCTACCACTGCATTAAGTTAGAGTATAAATCTCACAATTTATCACTTTATTCACATGTGATGGTCTGATCTTTGAAACCCAACCAATCCAGAGAAAGAGACCACCACAGTGCTAGAGTGAGGCATCTCCATCATTATATTTTCCTGTGCAGCAGCTGCCTCTCCAACCCTCCCCTCAATGCTGTTGCACAATAAACTGGGGTAAGAGTCCTATAATTGTTAGGTACTCAGTGGCATTTTCATCAAAGTAACAGGTGTCTACCTACAAAGAATATTTAGGCACGGGGGCAATCTGTTCTATCAATTTTGACAACTGGTAACCCTGCGGAGAATCTGGAGCACTCACTAGATTTGCTGAAGCCAGAAATGCACTCTTCCAAAAATTCTAGGGTGAGGTGTGGTTCATTAGCTGCCAGTGTCTTGCTAATAGAGACAATGAAAAGTGTATTGTTGGCTGGGATGCAAAGACCCGAAGTCTCCAGTAACTGCCCTTCAATCTTTAAGTTAAAGGTACATGTTAAGGCACACAGAAGGTTATAGGCAGCAGACCTGCAAAAAAAAAAAAAAATGCAGCAAGTTAGCAGATCTGTCAACATTTTAAAAATTTACTTTACTATCAACTTTAGAAGATTCTTTCATCAGGCTTTGTTGGTGAACCACATTTTTATGAAGGCACAGCAATGATGACTACCACAAGGATGGACGCCAGAGAATGACAGAAAGTGAAAGGCTTATTCAGGGGTTCCCATAAGAATCTTGTTTTTTGAATAAACACAGAAAATCCAAATGTAATGTTCATCATCACAGAGCACTGCATGTGTGTAAACCAAGGCTAATTAGGCTCTTGCTATAGTTTTGATAAAACCACTTTATCTACTGCAGTTCTGGAATTTATTGTCCTCACAAGAAGCTTCTGATATGTAGTGCATGATTTTGAAGAGCTCCGGTTTTCTGCCTATGTGTAGTGTAGGTAGTAAGTGGTTATTCAAAGACGTGGGTAGGATTAGACAAAGCTCTTCACCTTAAGGACTAGTAGAGCTGAAATTTATGTGACCAAGTGCTATAATCTGGGTCTCTGTCCCTGTTTTAGGTTACTCTCAGATTGGGAAGAATAAAGCTGTTGACAGATTCCCTTTAAAGCACCACTCTAGCATTTTTCTTTTATTTCACCCCGGAGTGATCTTTTTAATCTAAGGACCCTGCCCCTAGTCTTACACTCAACACTCTGGTGCCTCTGCCATCGGTCTTCTGCAGTTTGAAACCTGTCGGCTGCCCCAATGTTTCATTGAGAGCATTGGAGGTCACAACTCAACACATCTCTATGAGAGCATCGTTCTGTCTCTCATATACTTGTATTGAGAGGTTGCGATGTAACTTCTGAGTTAAGGCCAGTCAATACCTGCAGTCACAAGGTGGCGCGATGGAATCAGTTCAAAGCTGAAAAAAAGATGAGGACACCGGAGGGCGATTATAAAACCGGGGGCAGATCTTATACTATAGCATGAAGTTCAGGCTATATGTAATCTTTTAAACTTCTGTTTACGAATGACTATTATAGCTCCAAACCAAATAAGGCTGGTTTGACACTGCAGGTTTTTCCCTGATCAAGTTGCATCAGGTTATTGTGCCAAAACCAAAAGTGTCTCCAAAACTCAGAACAGGGGTCAATCTTTCAATTATAATTTTTCTCTGCAAGTTCCTCTCCTGGTTTTGGCACACAAACCTGATCGAACATGATCAGGGAAAAAACTGCAGTGTGAAACCAGCCTAACTGTATAATATAAGTATTAGTGTTTAGTACAAAATTGCAACAAAAATTTTATATACATTTAAAATCCCAGGTTTCTGCGATGTAAAAAAATAAAATAAAAATCATACCAAGAAGAAATCATTTCAGAGAGTTTCCACTTTTCATGTCACCCATATGTACAGATCATTAAAAAAACAAACTAAAATCTTCAAGGGTGAACAAGAACAAAAGACAACTTAAATGTTATTGCATAAATGTGCACACCTTTAAAATGATGACAACATTATATGACAAGTGTTAATAGGTAGAAGACTACTGCACATCTAGAATTGACCATCTGCCTACCCTTCCTTGTATTGAAAAAAATAAAATATTCAAGAACTCCAAAATTACTTTTTTTTTGTAATTATTGCAATGCCACAAGAATTGATAAGTGATCAAAATATCATATCTATCCCAAGATGACAGTAATAAAAACGTCACCTTATCCTACAAAAAATAAGTCATCACACAGCTCCATCGACTGAAAAATTAAAATGTTAGGTCTCTTGGAAAATGGCGACGGAACCACCCAAATATTTATCTTTTGTAAATTTCTAATTTTTTTTATTATTAAAACATTTAAAAAAATGCACGTTTGTATTGCCAGGAGTGATGGGAAGAATCCCCCAAATGTACGCTATAAAAACAATTCCCAAAGAAATGTAACAATTGTGAGTTTTTTCTCCCAAAAGGTCTAATCTGGAATTTTTTCCCTGTCCTACAAAACACTATATGGTAAAATGAATGTTGTCATCCAAAAATGCACCCCGTTCCACAAAAAACACAAGCCCTCATATGGTTATGTAAGCGGAAAAATATCAAAGATATATGGCTCTGGAAAGAGGGGAGGTAAAGATGAAAACGTTAAAATGGAGATTGGCTTAGCTTTGAAGGGGTTAAAACCAATAAAAGCTCTTACTCTGTTCCTGTGCGGTTGTTCCATCACGCGAGCCCCGTGCCCAATCACCACCACCTTTTCTCTCCCTGCCTTCAGATGTATAAGTAATCAACAGGGAGTGAGAGCTGTGGATGACCACACACTTACTAATACTTCCTATTGTCCGAAGGCAGGGAGAGAAGCCGGCAGTGATGGGTGCGGGGCTTGTATGACTTAACCTCACATAAGCCCCAGAAACACGAGTGCAAGCACCACACTGGCACGGGAGGAGATTATAAGCTTTTTTAAAATTATTATTTTAATGGGGCAAAGAAGGATAATGAGAAAGGGGTTGTAAGAGTAGTGGACAACCCCTTCAACATTCCAAAGGAAAATTTGTGTATACGATCTGGGCTCCTGTACGATGGAGGAACCACAGGAATGTAATATATAATGGTGGCTTTATTCATTCTGCACGTTTCGGAGCGTTCTCCTCGCTCCTTCTTCAGGATATCAACCATATTACCACAATAAACAAATAATGCGACCATTGTATGATACATTCCTGTGGTTCCTTCATCATACGGCAGCGCGGATTGTATAAACAAATTTTCCTTTGACTGATTCTTCGTTACCACACAGTGCATATGGATTGTGGATCCTGCAGCAGCCATCTCATACGCTTTATACGCTTCATACCATAAGTAATATAGTGGAGAACATACAACGCGTTTCGGCTTTACAGTAGGGATAAGCCTTCCTCAGGTATGGAATAAACTACTACTTTGGAAAATAAGAAGAATTTGGATTGTGTCTTTCTGGACCTGGGAGCACTCGTCTATACACCAGATAATCTCTTTCTGTGGACACACCTAACAGACTCCGGGCTGGGAGCTCTGTCATTTCTGGGACGTAGCTGCAAACCAGGAGGCAAGCACACTAAAGAGTGGATCAACCACAAGGAATTGTTTCATGAGAAAATAAAGACATCAAAAGGGTGAGCACAAAACCTATTATCTATCACCATACTTTACAATCTGCACTTAGATTTGCGCCCTCTCTATCTCCCCACCACCCAGACCCCAGTGCCCAGAGGTCGGACTTCCTTGAATCACTTGTATCCTTTTCAGTTTTTCCAACCCCTTTAACATGACATATTGGATTGGCTAATTCTGAACAAAACTACATCCTCAATTATACGAGAATGTTCACATTTATGCATCCACGCTGGTTTTGTTAGTTTTATATTCCCCCTCAAATGAATTCAGTTTCTCAATGGATTTGTACAGATTATAAGTGACATTAAAGATGGAGAAAAATTATGAAATGATTCTTCTTAGTATGATTTTTTTTTTACATTTCAAAATCCAGTATGGAAGTGTATATATACAAAATATGTATACAAAGATAGTGGGGCGATTCTTCGTCAACAGAAACCTCAATGCCACTGAATATCTGAATCATGTACCAATTTCAGATATCCAGCGGCATTGAGGTTTCTATTGATGAAGAATGGACCCACTATCTTTGTACCCCATCATACCATTTTTGTGTTCCAGCAGTCTTGGAGGGATCTATTCACTGTGGGTTAGTGTCAGACCAATAGCTGTGGTTTTGTTTGTTAACTTCACCACTCACAAAAACGTTTGCCTCATCACTCATCTGAAGGCAATTGTCTATGCTGTGAAGATACGAGATGTGCAGAATCTGAAACAACAGATACTGGAAGCCTGTACTAGCATTTCTTCTGCGGTGTTGCTATTAGTGTGTCAAGAGTGGGAGAAGAGGGTTGAATTGACAATCCAATACAATGCACAGCACTGTGAACACATTTTATAAGTGGTCATAACTTGTAAATAACTCATGAAAGAATTAAGTTATATTAAAACCAAGCACACCATTGTTTTTCTTATGAAATTCTCAATAAGTTTCCAATTGAAAGAAATAAAGTTGGAACCAAAATGGCTGACTTCAAAATGGCCACCATGGTCACCACCCATTTGGACAAGATTTCCCAAGACAAGATCAGGAAGTACCAACCATTCCCATTTTATTTAGGTGCATCAATATAAATGGCGCACCCTGAATGTATATATTATATAAAAATATATATACCGTATTTTTCGGACTACAAGACGCACTTTTGTTCCCCCAAACTGTGGGAAAAAGTGGGGGGTGCGTCTTATAGCCCGAATGTACGGAGGGTGGTGCAGGTTGAGGATGGAGGCAGCTCTCTAGTGTGTCCGGAGCTGTAGCGGGCTGCAGGACCCAGCGGGAGCTCTCCTACTCTCGCTCATTTAATATGCACTGCCGTTGTACACCAGCGTGGTGCTCAAAGCACACCGCAGTGAGGAACTGAGGGAGCAGCACATATTAAATTGTCTGTGCCCCTCCCTCCCTCCTATGGCCCCCCATGCTGCTGCCAAAAATAAAATAACAACCACATTACTCATTTTTTCCAGCAATGTCATGGCTCCCTCCATGCAGCTGCGTTCCTCCACTTCCTGCTTCTTCTCTGTACAGCTGGTCATGTGATTGGCTCAGCAGTGACATTATCTCTGTGCGCCCGATCACATTACCGGCGTTAGAGAGAAGAAGTAGGAAGTGGAGGAACGCAGCTGCATTGAGGGAGCCAGAACATCGCTGGAAAAGATATGTAATGTGGTTGTTATTTTATTATTGGCAGCAGCATGGGGGCCATATCTAACACGAGGACGGGCATGTGCCAGCCCTGGGGGACTTGTGCCAGCCCTGGGGGACGTGTGCCGTGCCAGTCCTGGGGAATGTGTGCCAGGCCCTGGGGGACGTGTGCCAGCCATGACCAGAATAAGGGGGTCATATATAGGATGGGGGGCTATATCCCAGGATGAGGGAGCTATGAGGGACATATACCCTATATGATTTGTAAGACGGACACTGACATTATAAGACGGACCCGATTTAACATTTAAAAATTTTTTCTTTTCACCTTCACCAAATTTGGGGGTGCGTCTTATAATCTGATGCGTCTTATAAAGCGAAAATTACGGTATATTGTGTGTATATATATATATATATATATATATATATATATATATATATATATATATATATATATATATACACACACACACACACACACACACACACAAGTTTTACACACTGTATGTAGTCACATATCTTCCCTTGCGGAGGACATTGTAGGCTTGGATACAAATACTAAGTGCAATTCTTTAATTGATACTATATGTCATACTAGATATAAGTATGTATATGCACCTTCACCCCGCCACAAACTATTGCAATAGGCTAATCACTTGCTGTTGGCAGCCACAATAATGGGTTGAGTTCTCAAAAAAATGCAATAATGTAAAAGCACTGCTGGACAACAATTGAGTCCATTGATTTAATCAAAAGATCTTGAAATAATAAAAATTTCCATAGTTTAAATCAGGGCTGTGGAGTCGGTAAATCAAACCACCGACTCCAACTCCGACTCCTGAATTTCCCTGGCTCCGAGTCCGACTCCAACTCCGACTCCTTTGACGCCGACTCCTTCAGTCATGGCTCGTTTTGAAGTGATAAAATTATTGTAGGTCAATGGTAACATTAGGCTTTAATCATTATAATGACATAATAATCAAGATATTTAGATAGAACATAATAAGAAATCATAATATTCAGCACATTCTGCATTGAACTACTACTGTGTTTCCCCGAATATAAGACAGTGTCTTATATTAATTTTACCCTGACTTATTTTCGGGGTATGTCTTATATTTCCCTCCCTAGCCCTAACCCTAGCCCTAGCCCTAACCCTAGCCCTAACCCTAGCCCTAGTCCTAGCCCTAACCCAGGGGCATACACATACAGGGGCACACTCACACATACAGGGGCACACTGACCTGGGCTCTTCCGACCACCGGGGACCGCAGCACATGCCTGAGGACCGCAGCACATCCCGGGCACCTCCGACAGGCCCGGGCACAGCAGCACGCAGGCTGGGCATCGTCGCACAGACAGCCCGGCCTGCACACGTGCCGCTGTCCCGGCCAATCACAGGCCAGGAGCTGCCTGGGGAGCCAATGACAGGCCAGATTGACGTCATGCAGCGCGACTGGCTTGCGATTGGCCTCTGGGCAGTTCCTGGCCTGTGATTGGCCGGGACAGCGGCGGGGGATTTAAAATACCCACCCCGCTCACCCAGGCACCGGAAACACAGCGGGGCACCGGAGACAGCAGCGGCAGCAGCGCTAAGTATGAGATATTCCCCTAGGCCCCCCCACCCCACCAAATTTCCCCCGAAAATAAGTCACCCTGTCTTATTATCGGGGTATGACTTATATTAAAAAAATTGCCCCCAGCCCTGCCCTATAATCGGGGGTGACTTATTTTCGGGGAAACACGGTATTATATATTTTAGGAGTCGGAATCAGAACATTTTCTACCGACTCTAACTCCGACTCCACCAAAATGGGCAGCGACTCCGACTGACTCCACAGCCCTGGTTTAAATGTGTTTAGAAGTTTTTTCAGGTGCAGAGATAATCTTATATATATGTCCCTGCTATGTATTGCGTAATGGCCGTGTATGACCATACAGGAACATGGTCTGTCTCAGCACAGTAGATGTGGTATGATCAATCTTATATATGTGTGCCTGCTACGTACTGTGTAATGGCCGTGTCTGACCATACAGGGACATGATCTGATCATACCACATCTCCTGTGCAGAGATAATCTTATATATGTGTACCTGCTGTGTACTGTGTAATAGATGTGTCTGACTGTACAGAAACATGGTCTCATCATACTGCGTCTCCTGGGCCAGGGAAAATAGTTTACAGATGGCACAGCAGGGTATCACAGCTAATTCATTTCGTGAGGTAAAAGATTTACCTGTCTTTTTAAAAATTTTTTACCTCAAAGAAAAATGATTTGTGATCCAGTGCCATAATGTCTGTATACTATTTTGGATCCTCCCCTGCCCAGGAAATGTGGTTTAATCAGACCATGTTCCTGTACGGTCAGACACATCCATTACACAATACATAGCAGGGACACATATATATGATTATCTCAGCACAGGAGATGTAGTATGATCAGCCCATGTCCCTATATGGTCAGACACAGCCATTACACAGTACATAGTAGGGACACATATATAAGTTTATCTCAGCACAGGAGATGTAGTATGATCAGCCCATGTCCCTATATGGTCAGACACAGCCATTACACAGTACATAGTAGGGACACATATATAAGATTATCTCAGCACAGGAGATGTGGTATGATCAGACCATTTCCCTGGACAGTCAGACACATCTATTACACAGAACATAGCAGGGATATACATGTACGATTATCTCAGCACAGGAACATTTTTGATAAACACATCCATCCAGTTGTGGAAATTACTATTCCAAGATCAATTAATTAAAATTAACTTCGCTGATGGGACAACCCCTTTTGGGAGTTGTCTCTTTTTAGAAAAATGTTTTCCTAGAAGTTCCCTTAATAGTTCCCTAACAACCTTCCGTATCCAGTGTGGAGTCTCAGTTCTTGCTCCCAATGGCTTTTATCGTTTACAGTGCTGATGTATCATATTAACCGCACTGCAAACAACTGAGCTCAGCAGCTTTGGCACTCAGCACTGAATCCGGCCAGGGAAAGCAAAGCACAATTTGTGAGGGAAAATAAATTGTTTTCTGCAACAATACAACCCCTTAAATTTCAGCCTGAGTTGTACAGTTTCCAGTGCTCAGAGGTAAAGACATTAATGCAACTTCAAAAGTGATCTTCAGTAATTACCTATGATGCATTCCCAATTGGATTTTTGCACCTCCCACCTGATCTAACCATGGGAACTGGGAAAGCCTATTTGGATTCTGTTAGGTACAGTTGACAAGTCAAAGCTCAATGCCTAGAGAATATCATACACAGATCCGAATTCTAACAAGGCACACAATACTTGGCAGTCTACATGGAGCAGAGGTCTCTACACCTGAGGCGAGATCAGCTTCAGCGGACACCGACTCTAACATGCCAAATCGGGCCAGAGCTGTAAAAACCCAATTAATTATTTTTAAATAAAATTGATCACATTTGATCATTGACGCAATATGCATAATGTTGTATTTTTTTAAGGATGCTTTAAGATGGTAAAGATATATTCATTTCTACCGTAGACTTGGATCCGAACTCCCCAGGTTAAGCAATGCAATGTTGAGTAGTGTTCCTGGGACATCCTTTGGGCGAATTTTAGTGTGTTGGGGAATAGAATCTGGTTGTGACAGTTCCCATCTAGTCCGTATGTGAATGATAGATTGGACAATGGCTTCACACTCCTGGTGCATGAATGTGAGAGGTGTTCCTTGGTTGGCAATGGTTAATGTAAATTGATTTTCATCCACTAAACAGATTTCTTCAATTTCAGACGCATAGTAGATATCATTCAGAAACACGGACTGTCCCAAAACTCGCGTCCTCTCAGCTGAAGTAACCTGGACAGCTGTAGAACCGACCTGCAAGAACAACACAATTATACTGTCATTCAATCTGAACTTGTCACAATAAAAGAAACACTAATTAAAAATGTGTATTATTGCCTAGAGCAGGGGTCCCCAACCTTTTTTTGCACTGGGGACCGGCTTCATGCAAGACCATTCTTCCGGGGCCCGGCGGGGCGGGGCTTTCAACTTATGGGGCGGGGCTATGAAGAAGGGGTGGGGTTTAGTACCCTGTTTCCCCGAAAGATGCATTACATCTTATTTTCAGGGGATGTCTTATTTTTCTATCCCCCAATATGGTATCCCCATCATCCCCTTGCAGCCCGCAATATCCCTATCAACCCAATGCAGCCCACAAATATCCCCTAACAGCCCTCCATGTAATATAATGCAGCCTCACAGCGCTCCACATAGTATAATGCAGCCTCACAGCCCTCCATATAGTATAATACAGCCTCATATCCATTCATATAATATAATGCAGCCTCATATCCCTCCATATAATATAATGCAGCATCACAGCTCTTCATAGTTTAATGCAGCGTCATATCCCTCCATATAGCATAAATGTTCCACACACACACACACACTACCCCATGCATAACCCCCCCCACACACACACATTGCTCTTGTATAATCCCCACACAGGCATACTGCCCCCTGTACAATCCCCCACACACACTGACCCCTGAATACTCCCCACACACAGACGTTGCCGCTTGTACAACCCCACACACACTGACCATTGAATAATCCCCACACAGTCATTGCCCCTTGTATAACCCCCCCACACACACAGTCATTGCCCACACACACATTAACCCTTGAATACCCCCCCCACTCAGCCATTGCCCCTTGTGTAAACCCCCCCACACACACAGTCATTGCCCACACACACAATAACCCCTGAATACCCCCACACTCAGCCATTGCCCCTTGTGTAAACCCCCCCACACACAGTCATTGCCCACACACACAATAACCCCTGAATACCCCCACACTCAGCCATTGCCCCTTGTGTAAACCCCCCCACACACACAGTCATTGCCCACACACACATTAACCCCTGAATACCCCCACACTCAATCATTCCCACACTTGCCCACACACAGAGAGAGCGGCTCTTCAGCTGAAGCCCACCTCTGGTGCAGGCAGTACAAGGGGCTGACTCTGAGGCAGAGACGTGGCCGGAGTTTTTTCATATCTCGCGCCATTTCCAAGCGTGTCACGTGATGCGCTTGGAAATAGCGCGAGATATGAAATTCCGGGCAGGTCTCTGCCTCAGCTGCTTAGTTATACGAGCGAAGCAGTCGGCCAATCAGGGCATGGCTGCTGCACTGATTGGCCAACAGCTCCCCTCGTATAACTAAGCAGCTGAAGCAGAGACCTCAGCAGTGTAATGCAGCAGGTGACGGGCGCGGTGGGCATGGACATGACAGGGGGGCGGGGAAGCCGACAGGACGCCGCGGACCGGCACAAAGACCCCCACGGCCCGGTCCTGGGCCGCGGACCGGTGGTTGGGGACCCCTGGCCTAGAGCAGCGTGCACAGTCCATGTGGAGAGGTACAATGCCCATGTAGTTCTGAACTATATACAAGAGTTTTGTTTAAGGATATAAAATTGGCAACTTATGATGTTGTAATATGGTGCTGTTATTCCCTAAATAATTTTATATATAAATATACACAGTACTATGGAAAAGGTTTGCGAAGGTCAGTAAAAAATGCCAAAAGAGTAAAAATGATTTCAGAAATGGCAATGCTTTATTAACAACATGCAGAGTGAATGAAAAAGAGAGAAATTAAGTCAGAACAATATATGGGATGAAAACCCTTTGATGCTACTTTCAAGGAATTTTGTAGGGAGGTTGTTCTACAATATCCTGAAAAACAAATAGGTCTACTGTTAATGTAGTAGAAATGTTCAGTCTCCAAATGTGACGCCAGACAGAACTGAAGTTGAGATTAGGGCCCCATGGGACATATCACTTTAAGGACTTCGCTAAAGGTAGTTCTTCATTCGTCAAGGTTCACATTGCGCTTGTGCTGTGTGTCCGTTTAACAGGTCCATTTCACAGCAACACAAACGCAATGTAACGAAAACATTAACGTATCCATAGCCCTGCATTCAACAAAGGCAAAATAGGCATGAGTTTGCAAGTATGCTTTTGTTGAAAAATACATGCAAACGCGGACTGTAGCGTTTTTCTGTCCGTTAGAAAGCAAACGCAATATAACATCATGCTACAGTTTTTGTACATATCAGCAGCATATATTATATTATGCATGCGAAAGATGATAGGATAGATGGATAGATGATAGAAAAATACATTGATGCAAGAATAACTAGCTTACCAGTTTCCCAGCTCTCTCTGCTACTTCCAATGCTGCTCATTAAGCTCATGAATATTCACCCAGGGGCCTGGAAGCAGCAGAGAGAGAGCGGGGAGACTGGTAATGCTATTCTACCATCTATCCCATCATCTACCTATCCCATCATCTGTCTATCTTTATGTAGCTCATACATTTTTGAGATAACAAAAACATATGCGCTCAAAAACGCCGCTTTCGCTGTCAGTTATAACAGATACATTTAACGCTTCCACTGTAACGGACAGCACTAATGTAATGCTAACTTAGCCTTATATTGGCTGTTATGCTTGGGGATATTGTCCTGCTGCTTAATAAGTTTGCAACCAATCAGATGCCTGCTTGCAGGTATTGCATGATGGATATTTATCAATTTATTAGGATTGAGGACACCACTAAAGGGGTTGTCCCATGAACAAAGTAGATTTTAATCCATAGACCTAGGAATGATATTTTTACAATTTGATGAGTTTAAATAAAATATTCCTGTGCTGAAATAATATTTTAACAGAATATGGACAGAATAATAGATAGGTGTAGCAGAGTTCTACTGGTTGCTTTTAATTCCTAACTGATGGCACTGCTGAATATCATCTAAACTCGAATGGAAGTAATCATGATGTGATTTTCATCTGACACACTAAGGTTTTTTGGATAACTACTGTGTCAGAGATCCTCAATGTTTCTTATTTCTTGGTGCTTCTTGAAAAGGGCATCTTGAATTCCCAGTCTGCTTTAAAATTATCACCTGGAAGAGTCTTTGAACACAACTACCTTGTGTCTTGTGCTAAATCTTGCCATGGTATATGATTTGCAACTGTATTCCACAACCTCGGCTTGTGGCAGAGTTTGGCTGTTTGTCGGTTAATGCTATAACCAAGATCAAGATATAAAAGAAATTGTTCCTGGCTATGTTGTCATCCAGATAGCTGGGGCAAATCTGCTATCTGTGCAGACACATTGCCGTATTGTGCATTTGCTCTTATGTTTTAGGTTTTGTCCGCAGTATGGTTAAGCAAAGTGTGCTTGTACGAACCAGCAATGTGTACACGCAGGTGAGAGATTTTCTCCTGATTATGGGAATGATGCAGGAGGTGTCATCAAGGTCAATTAGTGGAAGGAGGTGGTGATCAGCAGCGGAGAGGAGGGACAGATGACACAGCAAGGATTCCTAATAGACCAGACCATCTGAATTTACATACACTACAGGAGAATATAAAAAGGTTTTTTGGAGGTATATAGGGGGAATCAGGGGATAATATACACCTTCATGGAATGCAGCACAGGTACTGCTGAAGTTGGTAGTCTTTGTTCACGCATAAAAAATCTTTATGTTTACTTTTAATAAGAAAAAGGGAGGCAATTTGATCTTTTACTGTTTTTTATTTTTATTTTGGACTATTTTGTAGTCCTTTTAGGAAACTAACCTATGATCTGCCAATTGCTTGTGCTATATACAGCAATACAGTTGATCAGAACTCTCAGTCTCCTATGAACAACATGCCAGTGCCATTATGACATTTATGCAGAGTCTTTAGCAGGCTCCAGCTAACAAGGCAATCCATTGACAGCCTGTGATAATGTTGAAGTGTGCCTGTAAAGGCCCCATTACATGGCACAACATCGTTAACGATGTCGCTGATACGTCACGGGTTTGGAGGCGTACCAGTGACATTGTTAGGACGTCGTCGCGTGTAACACCGAGATTCAACTACGATAAGTTGTTAGATCGTTCATCGCAGGTTTGAGAACATGTTCTCAAACCTCACAATCAACGATCCGCCAACCTGCTAGATCGTTGTGTGTGACACCGGGATAACAATGTCGTGGACGACTTCGCCCATTCACACTAAAGAGCAGGGATCGTTCGCGGGGTTTGCAAATGATACCTGCTCACAACATCGTTGGTGAGTTGTCCATGAAATCTAGACGTGTGACATCTCACCAATGATGTCAGAACGATGTCTGCAATGACTCCCACCCCACGAGATCGATGCCGGCATCATTCCAACGTCGTGCCGTGTAACGGTATCTTAAGTGATTAGATCAAGACATGAGCACCATAAAAGACGTAGATTGACAAGTGGAATTTTACTAGCCATGGTCAGAACTCCGATCCACATACGGGAGTTAGAGTAACAGCCATCATCTGCTGGCAAAGACATAGGGTTGGCTTCTGAGCCTGAATCAAAGTCAGGAAGCCAATAATGGACTATTGAGCCCATGTTGGTAAACGGTTTAATGTATTATTTTGTGTAGGCTTGTGTGTTGCTTAAAGATTCATATCTATTATATAATCACGAAAGGGTTTTTGCCCTTTTGAGTCCGCACTCGCTGCGAGTCAATGTCGTCATGTGGATACAACGAACATTGCGCGAAGGGCATTGCGAGTCAGAGACTCGCTCTGCTAGAATCGATGCATTGTGCATCGGCACCATCTAGTGGTTAATATTTAGGGAATAATACCAATCTTATGCAGGTGACTTTCCTCAATTTTTCTAAGTATATATTACATATATAATCTTGTTATGTCTCCAAGCATGGACCATGATGCTTCAAGTTTGACATCTGTAATACTTAACAATTACACTTAATTATATAAGGAACCACTTACTTTTATGGACACTTTAGTGTCTTTGTGGGCCAGTTTAAGTGCATTGTGGAAAAGCTTCAAGTCTTCTTCCAAAGCTAGTGTGGCTGCGGGGAGTTTCTGCTGATTGTGCTCTATGTGCTCTGCCAATTTTCCTGATGGATCAATGAAAATCAGCCTCTTGCTTCCTTTCAGTCCAGTTAACAGCCTCTCGTGGTATTTTGTGTATTCCCTCACCCAGGAGTTACAGTTGTAGATATAAACCGCTGTCACATTTTCATACGCAAAGCCAGGAAACACCACAAACCATTTTGAAAGGAAGTCTGTCTTGAAACGATTGCTGGGCCCAGCATGTGTGAGATCTACCACTATCTCATATGGCTTGGCGTAGTATGGCTTTAAAGTCAGAAGGACGTGGTAGATCAGTAAATCCCCATTGATTTGACCAGTCTTGAACCTGCAAAAAGCAGAACCCAAAAGTTTATAATGAAATGTGCCCTAACTTTATCAATCATGAAATGTAATCTATCAGCAGGTTTATGCTATGGAATCTGAATATACTATGCTGCAGAGGTTAACACACAAATTTCAGCAAAGAGCCTCTTCACACTGTGTGCAGTTTACCTGCAATGTTTGTTTTAGCTTCAGAAGATTATCATTGCCAGATTAGGTCAGCTAGTCCGGCATGCCTTTATATGCTCACTGTCTATAGAAATGTACATAAATAGCTTGGTATAAGTGAGGCATCTCTTTGAGCTATGCTTTATTGCTAAATCTAAAAAGTGTGTCAGAGCCAAGCAATAACCCAGTAACAACAAGTTACTGGAGCTTGGCTACTGCTCTTATTTCAGACATTAATAAATAGCTAATGCTAAACTCTAAAGAAGGAATCGCATGTCTTTTTCAGACCAGTTTCGGAAAAATAAACCCAGTCCACGGGAATATAACATGTTCAGTCTTTTGTTACTTCTAATAACCATATCAGGGCAGGGAAATTGTGATGCAGGTTACTGGAAGTAGCATGCTTGTTCTTATATACTAAATTGGAAAGTACAGAAAAAGCACATAAAAATAAGCAGCAAAATTTTTCAGGAAAAGGCTACCAGCATTCTCAAAGCGGCATCGCCTAAAATAAAGAATACACCGTGTGCACATATCCTTAGGTTATGTACACATGGTGCGTTTTTTTTTAGACTTTTTTGTGTGCATATTTTTCAAAAGCCTGTATGCCTATACTGAAGCCAGTAAAGTCTATGAGAATGTTGAAGTGTTGTGCACACGCTTATTTTTTCCTTGCAGATTTGGTGGTGAATATAATCTGCAGCATGTCAATTGTTGATACAGATCTCCCTGCGTTTTTCAGCCCTTCCAGCCATTTACTTCGTTAAAAAAAATGCAGGGCGCAAATCTGTATAAAAAAACACACCAAATCCGCACCGCCTTTTTGCTGTGTTTTTGTGCCACAGGATGCAAATTTGGTGCAGAAATTACTGCATAAAAGCTGCAGTGTGGGCACATACCCTTTCAAGACACACTTTATTGTATTTCTTCACACCAATTAGGTCTTCTGCTTAAAGGGAACCAACCACCTCAGATCACCCTAATACACAGTTAGTACATGTCCCTGCACCCTAAGGATACCTTTCCAGCACTGTTTTTGTGTAAAATCTTGCATTAGTATAACTGATATAAAGAGTTTATAAACTTACTAGCCTGTGACTTCTGGGCGTATCCCTCCTTATGTTATACTTCAGGGCTGTGCATTGCATGTCTGTGCTCCCCCTCCCTCCGTGCCTGCTGCCCTGCCCTGATGGGCGTTATCGTTATCTCCTCTGCACAGAGGGAGGGGGAGCACAGCCATGCAATGAATGCACAGCCCTGAAGTATAACAGAAGGAGGGATACACCCAGATGTCTCCAGGCTAGTAAGTTTATAAACTCTTTATATCAGTTATACTAATGCAAGATTTTACACTAAAACAGTGCTGGAAAGGTATCCTAAGGGTGCAGGGACATGTACTAACTGTGTATTAGGGTGATCTGAGGTGGTTGGTTGGTTCCCTTTAAGTTGAGTAATTGGCATCACAATATATATTTTTTTTTTCAAAGAACTTATTTCATGAAAACAGTTTTTAAACAAAACCCACCATGACAGGGTCCAATGTTTCACGTCAGGAAAAGAACCTGTAGGCTATTCACAAGGGGCGTTTTTGGCGCGGTTTTTAGCATGGTATTTTCCATGGTTTTATGCATATATTTGCTAAAAAAAACACAAGCATTTCTGAAAGACAGAGAGAGCCAGAGAGAAAGATGAGACAGGACAGAGAGGAAAGAGGAGAGATGTCTAGTGCCTCGGGTGTTCTATTGGGAAGGAAGTATATCTACAGTGGGTACGGAAAGTATTCAGACTCCTTTAAATTTTTCACTGTTTCATTGCAGCCATTTGGTAAATTAAAAAAAAGTTTGTTTTCTCATTAACCCCTTCACCACCCAGCGATTTTTCTTTTTCGTTTTTTGCTCCCCTGCTTCCAAGAGATAACTTTTTTATTTTTCTGTCAATACAGACATTTGGCGGCTTGTTTTTTGCGGGACGAGTTGTACTTTCAGATGCAATCATTTATTTTACCATATAGTGTACAGGAAAATGGGAAAAAAAACTGCAAGTGCAGTGGAAATTGCAAAACAAAAAGTGCAATTACACGTTTGTTTTTTGCTTTTTTTTTTAGTCGCCATGGTTACTATATGGTAAAACTAATATGACGGTAAGATGCCTCAGGACGGTACAAGTTCATAGAGACCAAACATTTACTTTTACTGTTATCTAAGTGGTGAAAAAAAAATTAGAAGTTTGAAGAAAAAAAGAAAAAAGAATCACACTTTTTGCTATCCCGCAGCGTTCTCATTTTTCGGGATCTGGGGTTGTGACGGCTTATTGTTTGCGTCTTGAGCTGACGTTTCTAATGGTACCATTTTTGGGTCGATGTGTTGTTTTGATCGCCATTTGATCACCAAAAAAAACTTAATATTGGCGTTTGGACCTTTTTCTGCTACGCAGTTTATGACTCTCATTAACTGATTTTATATATTGATAGATCGGGCATTTTTTAACACGGCGATACCAAATATGTGTATTTTTTTGTAATAGGGGGTGATTTAAACTTTTTTTTTTTCATATTTTTTAAAACTATTTTTTAATTAATTCTTTGTTTTACACTGCCCCATAGGGTGCCACAGTGCTGCAGCATCCGATCCCTTGTGCCATGTCCCGATAAGCTGCAGTATATTTGGACATGGTACCTGGTTTCACTTTCAGTGGTCGGCAGCGTTTGCCAACCACTGACAGGAGGCAATCCCTGATAGCTTCCGGGTTCACACCAGGACCTGGGCTATCAGGTGATCAACGGAGATCCCACGATCTTATCACAGGATCTCTGATCCCAGCGGGAACGACGCGATTCCCACCACGGCAGTTTTAGATTCCGCTGTCAGTGAATGACAGCAGGATTCAAAGGGTTAACAGCACCTCTCAGCTTGAGCTGTTGGGTGAATGATGTGAGCGCCGCACCGGAGCTCACATTAACACCGGGACCCGACCCATGACGTACCATTAAGTCAAGGTTCGGGAAAGGATTAATGTACACCCCATCTCGACTGAACCTTCCCCCCCAGAAATGTAGATATTTGTGCAAATGTATCAAAAAAGAAAAACTGAAATATCACATGGTCATAAGTATTAAGACCCTTTGCTCAGACACTCATATTTAAGTCACATGCTGTCCATTTCCTTGTGATCCTCATTGAGATGGTTCTACTCTTTCATTGGAGTCCAGCTGTGCTTAATTTAACTGATAGGATTTGATTTGGAAAGGCATACACCTGTCTATATAAGACCTCACAGCTCACAGTGCATGTGAGACCAAATGAGAATCATGGGGTCACAGGAACTGGCCAAGGAGCTGAGAGACAGAATTGTGGTAAGGCACAAATCTGGTCAAGGCTACAAAAGAAATTCTACAGTACTCACGGTTCTTAAGAGAAGAGTAGCCTCCAAAATCCTTAAAGGGAACCTGTCACCTGGATCTAAGCCCCTACACTATCACTACCTGTCCCTGCACCTTCCTAGCTGCTCCCTATCTATCCCTCTCTGAGCTAAATCCGCCCTATAAAACTGCAGAAAAATAACTTATAACTTACAGCAGTCCCTGAGGCTGGGGACTGAGAAGGCGGCGCCAGGCTCCATTCTGCCCCTCCTCGATGCAGCAGCACACGCCCCGCTGGGTGGCGTTATTCTTTCTTCATCGCCGCCTCCTCCATTTGCAATCTCCCACCCACTTTACACTGTAAGGTAGCGGTTAGGATCGGCACGACAGAAGGCAGTGACTCAGGTATTTACTCAAACAGCACACAGTTCAGGTATTCACAGACCTCCAGATTCCGATGTAACAGGTCAGACTGACCCCCCGACCAGAATATACCCGAGGTATAAACTGGGCTAGCCCAGAATATACCCCCCTGGGCCAGAATATACCCTTGGTATATTCTGGCCTAACCCAAACTATACCCCGGGGTATAAACAGGCCTAGGCCAAATTATAACTCTCCGTATACCACAGCAGCTGTAGATCAGGGCCCCAAGCCATGCACAGGGCCCCAAGCAATGCATGAGGGCCCGAGGCAGCACAAGGTGGCCCCAGGCAGCAGAAAGTGGCCCTACGCAACATACAGGGGCCCCAGGCAGTGCATGGGGGCCCGAGGCAGCACACAGGGGCCCCAGGCTACACACAGGATCCCAGGCTACACACAGGGGCCCCAGCCAGCATACAAGGGCCCCAGGCAGTACACGGGGCCCCAGGCACTGCCTGGGGCCTTGTGCACTGCCTGGGGCCCCGTGCACTGCCTGGGGTCCTTGTATGCTGCATGGGGCCCCTGTGTGTAGCCTGGGATCCTGTGTGTAGCTTGTGGCCCCTAGTACTGCCTGGGGCCCCTGTATGTTGCCTGGGGCCTCTTTGTGCTGCCTGGGGCCCCTAGCACTGCCTGGGGCCCCTAGCACTGCCTGGGGCCCCTAGCACTGCCTGGGGCCCCTGTATGTTGCATAGGGCCACTTTCTGCTGCCTGGGGCCACTTTGTGCTGCCTCGGGCCCCCATGTGTTGCTTGGAGCCCTGATCTACAGCTGCTGTGGTATACGGAGGGGTATAATCTGGCCTAGGCCACTTTAACCCCGAGTATATTCTGGTCGGGGGGGTTAACTGGCCTGTTACACCGGGGCACAGCCGAGTAGAACCTCATACAATCCCAGCAGCTCCTGCTGCTGTCCTGACACCCTCCACCCCCTCCCCACAGCCCAGGGCAGCTCATATCATCTCCTATTCACCCGCACACCTGGGGGTCAGTGATTTCAATCAGCACTTAGCTCCAGTAGCAGCTCACCCTGTGTGTGCTGCTATCGAGCAGAAGATACAATCTCCCATATGCTGTGTCTGTCAGGGGACACATCGAGGTCGCATCACCACAACATGATAGGTGTAAAGCACAGATTCCAAATGGAGGAGGCGGCGATGAAGAAAGAATAATGCCGCCCAGCGGGGCGTGTGCTGCTGCATGGAGGAGGGGCTGAATGGAGCCTGGCGCCGCCTTCTCAGTCCCCAGCCTCAGGGACTTCTGTAAGTTATAAGTTATTTTTCTGCAGCTTTATAGGGTGGATTTAGCTCACAGAGGGATAGATAGGGAGCAGCTAGGAAGGTGCAGGGACAGGTAGTGATAGTGTAGGGGCTTAGATCCAGGTGACAGGTTCCCTTTAAATGGAAGACGTTTGGGAGCACCAGAAGTCTTCCTAGACCTAGCCAAACTGAGCAATCGTAGGAGAAGAGCCTTGGTGAGAGAGATAAAAAAAAGAACACCAAGATCACCGTGACTGAGCTCCAGAGATGCAGTAGGGAGATGGGAGAAAATTCCACAAAGTCAACTATCAATGCAGCCCTCAACCAGCCAGGTCTTTATGTCAGAGTGGCCCGATGGAAGCCTCTCCTCAGTGCAAGACATATGAAGGTCTACATAGAGTTTGCAAAAATAAAAAAACCAATTGAAGGATACTCAGACTATGAGAAATAAGATTCTTTGGTCTGATGAGATGAAGACAGAACGTTTTGGTGATAATTCTAAGTGGTATGTGTGGAGAAAACCAGGCACTGCTCATCACCTGCCCAATACAATCCCAACAGTGAAACACAGTGGTGGCAGCATCATGCTATGGGCGTGTTTTTCAGCTGCAGGGACAGGACGTCTGGTTGCAATTTAAGGAAACATGAATGTGGCCAAGTGCAGAGATATCCTGGATGAAAACCTCTTCCAGACTGCTCTGAACCTCAGACATGGCCGAAGATTCACCTTTCAACAAGACAATAACCCTAAGTACACAGCTAAAATAACAAAGGAGCGGCTTCAGAACAACTGTGTGACCATTCTTGACAGGCCCAGCCAGAGCCCCGACCTAAACCCAATTGAGCATCTCTGGAGAGACCTGAAAATCGCTGTCCACCATGTTCGACTTATGGCGTATGGCTGGTACTAGCTCAAAAGGGTGCTTCTACTCAATACTAAGCAAAGGGTCTGAATACTTATGACAATGTGATTTCAGTTTTTATTTTTTTAAATAAATTTGCACAAATATTTACATTTCTATTTCTTTCAGTCAAGATGGGGTGCAGAGTGTATATTAATGAGAAAAAAAATGAACTTTTCTGAATTTACCAAATGGCTGCAATGAAACAAAGAGTGAAAATTTAAAGGGGTCTGAATACTTTCGTACCTACTGTATATCTGAATACGACCTTAGGTAACACCCATCACCTGAAACCAATCATGTGTAGGTTTAGAACAGAACTGTACCAAGAAAAATTGTGCTCAGAGCACAATGACAGTGTCAAGGATAACATCTATGTTCTGAAAAAGTATTAGGCCCTGTGCCCACTATCAGTGTTTGCAGTGGTTTGGATTCAGCCTGTTATTGCTGAGCCCAAACCGCTGTATTGTACAGTACAAAGCACAATGGATGGGATTTATAGAAATCCCGTGTCCACTATGCCTGTTTTCTCCGCAAGTAAACGGATATGCAGTTCAGTTTCCTGACACACAGCATGTCAATTTAGTCCTGCAGAGAGTGTTGCTATCTCAGCAGGTGAAAGCAGCGAAAAGCCACAGCACCTCTTACACTGATGTGGAGTTCACTGGCTCCTCACAGGAGGCAGGAGCTGCGCGTGGACGCAGCAACTACGCATTGGGGCACTTGCTCTGAAAAACCATTTTCATCCGTTTAGGTGGGTGTATATACAACCACAACATACAGATAGGCAGATGTGTAGCAGCATTTCCAGGTCAGTTAATATATATTTTGCTCCATATATTTAATAATAAATAGAAGTATTATATCCTCGTGTTCTAGATAGAGCACACTAACAAGATCCTACACGTCAGCCATTTCCTTTACCTGTAGCTATTGACTCAGCACTGACACACAAACAGCTAATAATCTCATCATCTCTGTGAGATGTAAAAGGACAAAATCCATATTAGAGCTTACACCATAAACGTTATCTTGTGGATGACAACACCCTCAGACTATTTACTCAAGGCAAGGAGGTTTTTTTTTTTATTTTATAAGCTAGCGTAATAGTGAGCATGAGCAAAAACAAAACAGGAAGCCTGTCATCTGTGGTTTTACACTAAGGAAACCGGCAGCAGTAAGACAATCTTCGGAGCATTACAAGATTTGAAGTGTAAGGAAGACATTGTACCTGGATTCATCACACACGAAAAGCCAAGAAGACACAGAGGTGAGGACAAACTGACCGACTATCAATCCGCGTACTTATTAACGGAACAATGATCTCACTGTGTATCAGAGACAAAAACTATGTGATTTTGAGGGATTATCAAAATTAAATTTAGTAACTGTATAATAGTAGAAATATTTTTTGAGAGCTTTATCGTTACTTGCTCATAAGAAGAGAAGAGCTAAGAAGAGAAGAGCATGGAAAAGAGCAAGGAACGATAGGTGCCCCCAAGAAAAGTTTTTTTATCAGTGAAGCCACATGATAAGCTATGACTAATAAAGGGGTATCATAATTTAGCATGCATAAGGTCATAATTCATAAGATATGACTAATAAGAGGGGTCATCATAATTCATATTCATAGAGAGCAATTTCGAATGTATTTTATAAACATTATGCTTGGAATTTAATTTTTTTTAATACACAAAAATGTAGGTAATTTATATGCAAGGAAAAAAAAAGATTTACCAAAAAGTGAGTTTTATTTTACCTTTCAATTCAGGTTTTGATGAAAGTGTTACAAAGCAGCTGTTAACACTAAGAATATGAAGTGTATGGTAGAAAGTGATATAAAGTCCTATTCATGAATTTAATGTATTTCCTACCAGCACAGGGGACATTAAACATAGTTCTCTATAGAAGTCTGGAAATTCCCCTATCAGCAGACATTACGGCACATGACCAGAACAGCTTTGTGTCATACAGACAGTTGCGTATTATCTGTAGATGTGATTGGCAGCCCGGCAGAGAGCATGATTGGACCTCTGTATTCTCTCCTGGGCATGCTTCTAGGATTCAGAAATGAAGCAGGTGTTATATTACGTCATTCTCTGTTGACTCTATATATGCAGTATATGAAACTTAAGAAACAGTAGTAGGTATGCCTAAGGCTTTTAGATTAATTGCACATTGTTAAAGATTTTCAGCATTTTCTTTTATTGCACTTCTAGAGTGGTGCTTTAAATCTAAGTCCCCTGACCCCTGTCATATACTCACTTGCCGCTGTTTTCATCTGTTTCATCGAACTCCTGTGCTTTGTGACCTGCTGGCAGCACTAGTTTCATGGAGTGAAATGGAGGTCACAAATCAATTCATCTGTATGAGAGCCTTGTTCTGGCCTAATAGAGTTGCACTAAGTGCTTGTGACATAACGTCTAATTTCTGACCAGTGAGAAGCTACAGTCACAAGATGGCGCCACGGGACAGGCCAATGTTGGTAAAAGGTTAAGCTGCCAGACAGTGAGTATATGACTGAGGGAAGGGCACTTAGATTTAAAGCACCACTCCAATGCTTGAGTGGTGCTTTAAGAAATGTTTGAGTTTTTTGTTGGTCATATAAATGGTTTAGCATCCCATACCAGATTAAATGTATCACCCTAAATAAGAAGTCTAAAAAGTTTAGTTTTAAGGGGCATTCTCAAGTTTGGAAGTTATTTTCTATCCATAAGATAGGAGATAGTTTCTGATCGCTGGGAGACTGACTGGTTTGACCCCGCTGATTCTGAGACGCATTCATTTTTAATAGGTTTACTAGATATATATCACTGTGCTCCGCTTGTCTTTGGTACTCCCAAAAGAATAGATGGTAGCTCAATGGCTAGACTTGTAGCCTTTTGCGCTGGGGTCCAAGGTTTTAATTAAACCAAAGACAACATCTACAAGGTGTTTGTATGTTCTACTCATGTTTGCTTGGGTTTCCTCAAAGTTCTCTGGTTTCCAACAACACTAAAGACATGCTGACAAGGAATGTAAATTGTGAGCCCCAATGGGGACAATGAAGATGGTGTCTGTAAAAGCGCTGTGAAAATGAATGGTGATATATTAGTGAACAAATAAATGAATGAAGCTGCAGTGCGCATTGATCAGCGGCTCAGATTCTCAGAATTGGATGTTCCAGCTATCGTGAACTTACGGATAGGGAACTTGAGAATGCCTTTTAAAGAACACTGTATGTATTTTAACATTTTAATGAATTTCTAGCACCATTATTATGTTTTCTTTACTTGGCAGATAACGGGGAGTCAAGAGAGCGACATGAGAACATGCAGCCTTCATTGCATCTTGTGATATTGTTTCTTTCCGTCAGTTGTAAAGCAGAAGTAAGAGTCACAAATTTCAACATCCTTACTGATAAACCAACAGCAACAGAAATAAACAGCACGTCTGATGTTCCAGACCATTTCCTGTCATTTCATGGAGACAATTCTACAAACTCTTTATATAAAATTGCTTCAGAACTTAAAGGTCACAATGTAACTACGAGTAAACCAACTATGTCAACAGTTACATATAATATCAGCCAACAAACCACAAGAAGGGAAACTAAGAGGATCAAAAGTAACCATACGGTCAAATCCCAAACCCAAAACTTCACAGCTAATGCAGCATGCACTGTTCAAGAGAAATATAAGACTGGAATAATTATTTGTGTAGCCATAATCGCCGTCTTGGTGTTCATTGTGGCAATGTTAATTGTATGCACTGTGGCGCTAGCAAACAAAGTATCTAAACTGAAGGCAAAATTAACACAATCAAAGCGCCATGTGAGAAGCAATGGAGACTTTCTGAGCGCATCCAGCATCTTTGTGGCCATCAGGAATGGAAACACTGCAGAAGAAAGCCAATCTCACCATGGATGAGATCTCATTGGGAGATACCAACACAATGGAACACGAAAAACACAAATTAATGGCAACACCTGCACAAGAGGCTACAGAAGGAAACACGAGCTCGCCCACTGCCACTATGACCACCACATCCACAGTAGAAGTCTAGACATTTTGTGAAGTATGCCGACATGGTAGATCTTTCCTGTGGAAAAATCGGACATGTATTTCAATAAACCGCAGCCGACCTTCACAATTCATCAGTGGATGTGAAGTGAAAACTGCCGAGGATTCACATGCTGATTATCATGAGGCTAATCAGCATAAGTGACATGTTACTTACTGACCCCACGGCTCAAAAATCAGGAACTATTGAAATTGTAGCATAGATTTCTCAGTAAATTAATAGGACTTGTACTAAAATCTATGTGAAAATCCTTACTTTTACCCAAGTCTTACTACATGTTTTTTTATTTTAACATGAATTTGATTGACACAGTATATTATATCAATTGTTTTTCCTGTAGCAGTAATGTTTTTTTAAAATGCTTTTTTTGTAATAAAAAATTAAAAACCATTTGAACTGTGAAAGTACTTTTTGCAGCCTATGTACCAGAGACAGCCAAGGAAACACTTTTTACCACCAAGTCTATTACTTAAAATACGAAATGACAACTTTGCAAGTAGTTTTTTTGTATACAGCCCTACGCAAATTGCAGATAACATTCAGAATATGAAACAGCCGATCAACATGGCTTGTATATGGGAAACATGGAGGGAAACAGGTTTTTTACACAAAGCAAAAGGATATAATTTCCATTGTTATTCATCAATCAACAGAAGGATGCATGAAAAATGGAAAAGAGCAGCTGAATAAGGAAAGCTCAGGGATTTGTCTAGGGTACCCCTTTACCCCAAAGCCGGTTTTAACATTCCTAAAAGCCAAATTTTGCAATTCTGACCATAGTCACTTTACGAGATAATAACTCTGCAACGCTTCAATGGATTGATTTTATTATTTTCTACAACTTTAAATGTTAAAATGCTATGATTGGCCGGTCATAGTTGACCAGCCAACCAGAGTGATCGTCCACGCAGAGGGGCAGTACAGCACCCCGAGGGTGACATGCAGTGATGTGCTATCAGAAACAGCAGCCATCTTAACTGTCACCTCGCGATGCAGCATGGTGACTAGAACTTGTGGTGCCATACATGTACAGCGGATGGCGTGAAGGGGATGAAGAGTTTGTCCAGTCTAAATCGGTAAGTCTGCAGTCACTCTACGTGACCACAGGCATACTCATCCTCACATTGTATGCACTGTGCAATCTGAGGATGAGTTTCAGAGCCAGGAACAGCAGTCACATGGCTGCAAGTATGCAACATGCATAGAGTAACTGCAGACTTACGAATTTACACCAGACAACCTATTTAACACTTTTTTGAGCCTGTGACAGGTCCTCTAATCAGCAAACAATTATGTAACAGACACTCACATTTTTTTCCCCCCAATACATTTTTATTGACTATATAAAACAAAACAGGCACATAAACAATTATAAATAAGAATATGCAACAAAGGATTTCACATTATTAGTTTATGAGTTAAGGTGGTTTTCACACTTGTGTATTTTCCAATTCATGTCCATCCATTTTGAAATGGATGAACACTGATCCATTTTTGGCTCCTATGGTATCCTATGGGCACAGCTTGGCCATCTATCTGTCTCTGTTTTATCATGGATCCGTGTGTGTGCATATTTTTCATGCACCCAAAAACGCAAAATGATGTATGCAGTGTACACAAGCTGAACAAGGGGGAAACAAACGTGCATAAAGGTCTTATCCGAGTTACAAACTAAACGAATGGTCAGAAAACAACTCACCTGAATGGGTTGTGAGAGTCATAAGCACTACATTGGCTTTGATTGGTGTGCAGCACAAGACCATACAGAACAAGGTAGCCAACGATAGGAAGAAAAAGTATTCTTCCTACCGTTGGCTACAAAGATCACGGACAGACACGGATCCATGACTAAAAGTCAATATTTATAATGGAAGTCTATGGAAAACAAATCCATTTCAAAATGGATCAGTTTTCTTGGACTGAGCATGCTCAGAAGCCAGAAGAAGCACCTTTCCCCCCATACCCGAAAGAAAACTGATCCATTATGGCAACATTGCGTTGCAATCACTGGCCATCCATGTACATGGATCTTTCATTAAGATGGCCGCCGGGGGTGACAGAAGTGTGTGAGGAGGCTCCAGACGTAGGAGTCAATACACCACCATCTAACCACATCTGGGCCCCTCACACAACCTTACCATCCTTCCTGTCACCCCCTATACTGCTCTTTCACCCCTGGACCACCCGCAGCTACCCCGGCTGTGTTCTGCAGCGGTGTGCAGCTTGGAACCCCCTCCCCTGGGCCTGGTACGAAGGAGAGCAGTGGCCGTTCACCAGGCTGCCCGGATCCATTGGGGCACTCCCGGCTAGGTGACAAGAGCCTGCGGCCTGGTGAGGTAAAAGAGCACAGCGGCACCATCACAAGACTCCCGGGGTGCACGCTGGGGCCTTAACTTCCAGCGGATCCTCGGCCCCTAACGACGCAGCACCCGGCGCCCAACACAGCTGTGCTGGGCTCCCGGTCCAAACAGTCGCCGGCGGGGGATCTCTAAGCGGCCTCCACCCCCTGCGGCTGATACTCCAGAGCTGCCAGTGGAAAGTGAGGTGAGGCGCCCAATCACCAGCACCATCGTCCCCTGGCTGCAGGCGACCCCCTGGCTGCAAGGGACCCCCAGGCCGCTTCTAGCCTCCTGGCTGCACCTGGCCCCCCTGACCCTGCATCGGGCCTCCTAGCCGTATCTGGCCCCCCTGACTGCACTGTGTCACCTCCGGCCACGCGCAAATCGTCCTCTCACCCCCAACCGCGCGCGAATCGTCCTCTCACCCCCAGCCGCGCGCGAATTGTCCTCTCACCCCCAGCCGCGCGCATCGTCCTCTCACCCCCGGCCGCATCATCTTATCCTCTGCTGCATCTTCTCACCCCGGCTGCACCACCTTCATCCCATTCCCATGTACTGTGCATCTGTTTGACTCTGTGAGACTTCCTCCACATTGGACATCCCCACTGCACCCGTCCTCCGTCAGCATCCCATCCTTACGTGCTTTGCAATTGCCTGGACTTCATTGATCTTCACCCACTTTGCATACCCTTCCTGCTGCACCTGTCCCCCCGTTGCTCCCGACCCCTGTCTCCATCTCATCCCCCTTCCTGCTGCATCTGTCCACATGTCGTTCCTGACCCCTGCCTCCATCTCATCGCCCTTCCTGCTGCATCTGTCCCCCTGTCGCTCCTGACCCCGGCTTCCATCTCATCCCCCGGCTGCACCTCCTCCTCGCCGACGTTGCTGTTCCTTCCCGCAGCAGCTGTTGCCCCCCTCTACACCGGATCCCCAACTGCATTTCATCCCCCTGCTTCACCTCTCATCCCCACTGAATCCTACATCCTTATGCAATGTTTCCCCTTCTCTCCACTCTCACTTCCATCCTACTCCACTTCCTACTATCCCTCCATCCCTTCTCCTGACAACATAACACTCTCTCCCTCCATCCTACCTAGCCATCTCACCCATTCCTCTGAACGTTTCCTACACACCCAATCATTTGTCTCCAAATATGCCCGCTCGCCACGTAAGCTCTCCGGCCCTCACCACCTAACCCTCTCCCTCCTCCTACTTGCTGGCAACATTTCCCCCACGACATCTCCAGTGTCACCTCTAGCCCACACCCACCCCCCACTATCAACATCTGCAACCTCACACTCATTCCCCAAGCCCCCCCTTCCCCTTTCCGATGCACCCTGGAACGCCCGCTCGGTATGCAATAAATTCTCATTCATGGCCTCTTCATCTCCAACAAACTCTTTCCTTGGCATCACCGAAACATAGCTCACCCCCTCTAACACAACCTCCCAGGCTGCCCTCTCCTACGACGGCCTCACTCTCTCCCACACCCCCCACCCCAGCAACACCCACTTGGAGGGGCTTTGTGGGGAAATTATACTGTGTTCTGTGTGGGGGCTTTGTTGGGACATTATACTGTGTTGAATGTGTGGGCTTTGTGGGGACATTATACTGTGTTGAATGTGTGGGCTTTGTGGGGACATTATACTGTGTTGAATGTGTGGGCTTTGTGGGGACATTATACTGTGTTGAATGTGTGGGCTTTGTGGGGTCATCATAATGTGCTGTGTGTGGGGCTTTGTAGGGACATTATACTGTGTTGTATGTGGGGGCTTTGTAGGGACATTATACTGTGTTGTATGTGGGGACTTTGTGGGGACATCATAATGTGTTGTATGTGGGGACTTTGTGGGGACATCATGTGTTGTATGTGGGGGCTTTGTGGGGACATTATAATGTGTTGTATGTGGGGGCTTTGTGAGGACATCATAATGTCGAGGGGGGCTTTGTTGAGACATTATACTGTGTATGGGAGGGGGCTTTGTATGGGCATTGACAGGGCGTTGCATGTGAATATTCTAATTGGGGGTACTGTATAAGTAGTAGTTTTTGTCGTCAGTACTTCTGAGAAAGGGTGGGAACATAAGGTGTGAGAGGCTGAGAGGTGATTGCATGAGGGGCTTGTGAGGACATCATAGTTTGTGGGGGTCTGTGTGGGAACTTACTGCATGGGGGCTGTAGTGAGATATACTGCGCTGGGAGCTTGGGGTATGTAATACTGCTTTGTGAGAACATCAGACTGTGTGGGGGCTATGTGGGGATATATTGTGTGGCATGGCTTTCTGTGGAAATTATATGGTTTGCAGGGGCTGTGTGTAGACAATATACTTTGGAGGGACCTTGGCGGGGGACTGTAAGGACCACAATGTTTGCAGGGACATCACATTATTTCAGACGCTGTGTGGGGATATCAAAATATGTGGGGAATACTGTGTTGAGAGCAGTTAATGCTAAAGGTTGAACATCCAGAGCGGTATGATTTACTGTTGTTTATAAACTTTATTAAAAGCAGTAATTTATATGCTTTTAATTAGCTACTACATGCAAGAATACATGCTACAGTAAGCCCTATCAACAGACCTAATTCTGCTTAGTATTAAATGATTAAAATAATATATTAATCATCATCATCATCAGAATTAAGATCAGCCTGTTGGTTCAGCCCTCCTCAATATTTACGATCTCTCATAAGACCCCTTGGGAAAATTAATATCCTAAACCTGCTCCATGCATTATAAATAACATCGCTTACGGTATATTAAATGTCCTTCAAAAATGTCTCACGGAATAATCTCTCTCAGACTTGGGCCAAAAACCTTCAAGACCTTTTTACATAAATGTTCACATTTAAATCTAGTTTTAAAGAAAAACTGAGTTACTTATACTGGCTTGTTACAAGTAGTATGTACACTTCTCCCTTTGTATGACCCATTTAATCCGAAGATGTCATTTATGTACAAAAACTGAACTAATTTGTGATACACCAAGTTGCCCCCACTAATAACTTTCCCAGCAGCAACAAATCATTTGGTTGTAATCAATGGTGGTTCACCAATTTCAGACAAAGGTTTTGTTTCACATTTCATGGCTTTAAAGAAAACCTATAAAAGGGTTTTGCCCTATAACTCAAACACGTCTATGTTAGGTCACTGTAACTAAAACCATCTTTTTTTTTTTTTTTTTTTTTAATTCTTCGCTTCCGTTCCAAAGTAATCTCTCATAAACATGTTATGTAAGTGAGGCACAACTGCAGGGGGCTTAAGACCGGTACTTTGAGCTCCCTGTCCCTTTTCCCTGCCCAAAGATCCCTGACTGGACACTCACTCTTGTCTATGTACAGTGGGTACGGAAAGTATTTAGACCCCTTTACATTTTTCACTGTTTCACTGCAGCCATTTGGTAAATTCAAAAAAGTTAATTTTTTTTCTTAATGTACACTCTGCACCCCATCTTGACTGAAAATAACAAATGTAAAAATTTTTTGCAAATTTATTAAAAAAGAAAAACACGAAATGTTATATGCTGTCCATTTCCTTGTGATCCTCCTTGAGATGGTTCTACTCCTTCATTGGAGTCCAGCTGTGTTTAATTAAACTGATAGGACTTGATTTGGAAAGGCACACACCTGTCTATATAAAGTGCCCGTTACACACAACGATATCCTGAACGATATCGTTGCAACGTCACCGGTTTGGTGATGTTGCAGAGATGTAATAATGCTTTATTTATATAGCGCCAACATATTCCGCAGCGCTTTACAATGTAGGGTTAGAGTACAGAAAATATAATACAGATGTCAAAATTACATCGTTGTGTGTGAGACATATCAACGATCAACGATAAGTCGTTGATCACTGATCATAGATTTATGGCCAGTACCATAAATCTATCGTTGGTCTCTCGCTGGGCGCCCAGCATCGGCACGTGTGACAGTGGGAGACCAACGATGAACGAGCTCCCAGCGCCGCACAGCAAGCGCTGGGAGCTGGTAATCATGGTAAACAGCGGGTAACTAAGCACAGCCCTCAGTTTAGTTACCCTATGTTTACCATGGTTACCAGCTTTCTCGCTGGTCCTGATCGCTGGTGAGTCTGCCTGTGTAACAGCTCACCAGCGATCAGTTTACAATGTGGCAGCGAACCACATCTTTGGTTGGATCGCTGCCACATCGCAGCGTGTAACCCGACCTTTAGACCTCTCAGCTCGCAATACATGTCACACCAACTGAGAATCATGAGGTCAAAGGAACTGCTCAAGGAGCTCAGAGACAGAATTATGGCAAGGCACAGATCTGGCCAAGGTTACAAAAGAATTTCGGCAGTACTCAAAGTCTTTAAGAGCAAAGTGGCCTCTATAATCCTTAAATGGATGAAGTTTGGGAGCACCAGAAGTCTTCCTAGACCTGGCCATGCAGCCAAACCGAGCAATCGTGGAAGAAGAGCCTTGGTGAGAGAGGTAAAGAAGAACCCAAAGATCATTGTGGCTGAGCTCCAGAGATGTAGTAGGGAGATGAGAGAAAGTTCCACAAAGTCAACTATTACTGCAGTCCTCCACCAGTTGGGCCTTCATGGCAGAGTGGCCCGATGGAAGCTTCTCCTCAGTGCAAGACATATGAAAGCCCGCATAGAGTTTGTGGAAAAACACATGAATGACTCCCAGACTATGAGAAATAAGATTCTCTGGTCTGATGAGGTGAAGATAGAATTTTTTGGTGATAATTCTAAGCGGTATGTGTGGAGAAAAGCAGGCACTGCTCATAACCTGCACAGTACAATTCCTATAGTGAATCATGGTGGTGGCAGCATCATGCTATGGAGGTATTTTTCAGCTGCAGGGATAGGATGACTGGTTGCAATTGAAGGAAACATGAATGCGGCCAAGTACAAAGATATCCTGAATGAAAACATCTTACAGAGTGCTCTGGACCTCAGACTTGACCAAAGGTTCACCTTCCAACAAGACAATGACCCTAAGCACACAGCAAAAATGATAAAGCAGTGGCTTCAGTACAACTCAGACCATTCATGACTGGCCTAGCCAGAGCCCTGACCTAAACCCAATTGCGCATCTCTGGAGAGACCTGAAAATAGCTGTCCACCAACGTTTACCATCCAAACTGACAGAACTGAAGAGGATCTGCGAGGAAGAATGGCAGAGGATACCCAAATCCAGGTGTGAAAAACTTGTTGCATCAGTCCCAAGAATGCTGATAGGTTTATTAGCTAAAAAGGGTGCTTCTACTCAATCTGGTTTGAATACTTATGACCATGTGATATTTCAGTTTTTATTTTTTTTTAATAAATGTGGAAAAATTTCCACATTTCTTTTTTTTTTTCAGTCAAGATGGGGTGCAGAGTGTACATTAAGGAGAAAAAAATGAACTGAATTTACCGAATGGCTGCAATGAAAAAGAGTGAAACATTTAAAGGGGTCTACTTTCCGTACCCACTGTAATCTGCCTCCACCATCCAAAACCTCGTGCAGTAGTCAACACTTCCCGTGATAAGAGGTTGAATAAGGGATTACTCTAGAATGGAAGCCAGTATTACATATGAAAAGTCATAGATTTATGAACTATAGTGATCTAACAAAGAAGAGTTTGGTACAAAAACCTATCGACCAGAGCTGTGGAGTCAGTCTATGCCCATTTTGGTGGAGTCAGTATAAAATGGATCGACACTGACTCGTAAAATATATATTAGGTACAGTAGATCAATGCACATTATTATGAATTATTATGTTCTATCTAAATAGCTTGATTATTGTATCATAATAATTAAAAGCCTGATGTTACTATTGTACTACAAGAAATGTATCACTTAAACATGAACCATGTATGAGGGAGTTGAAGTCATGGAGTCGGAGTCAAGGAAATTGAGGCGTCTGAGTCGATGGTTTGGCTTATTGACTCCACAGCCCTGGTATCGACGGGTTCCCTTTAAGCGTTTGTATCCTTCCAGTATATAAAATGTTCAGGTATAAGATAGCCATCTATCATGGGAAATGTCACTTAAAGATCCTTTTTAAAGAAAACTTGCATGACTTCCTTACAGCACTGAAATTTTGGCACTTTGGAGCCTCATGATTGGGTGTAACCATGAGCATGGCATATTGATGTTCTTGATTGAATAAATCTACTACAGGGACACCTTAAATATGGCAAAGAATTAGTGCAGAAAGTGAATTAAAGGACTGCATAAATTCAGCACGATGAGTATAGTTTACGTACTGAAAATGTAATACAACTTTAATAAAGCTTACAAAAGACCAGGTCTTGGCAAAGTTCTAATACATCACAAACTATTACACTTCCTGGAACTCGTAGCGACTTCCTTTTTCATGCAACATCTATAGTCAGTGGTAAAAAGATTAACTTGTTCAATCCCACTTCCATTCACACATGTAGAAAAGAAGAGTCGAGAAAGCCACTGAAAAAGCAGGTAAGTACATTCTCTCACCTCACAATGGAGGTCGGTGAGTCCAGCTAAATGGCTTAGACATAATTTGTATAGCTATATTGTGCTACATTAACACGGACTTTTACATGATCAATCACTATAAATCACAGGTTCTAAACAATTGTTTCTTTGCCAAAACTCAGATTGCAGTTGACAGTACACATCCGACATCACATGGGAAAAGCTCTACATTGCTGAGGCGTTCTGCCTAGGGGTCTGGTACAAATGTATAACAGAATACCACAGTAGTTGTCAATTACATTTTCTCCAGGAATCAATTACAAGCCATGAAAAGAACCAACTTGCCAACTACATCTTAGTTAAAACGCACACATAACCTGCTCATATATACAAACAATGTGGCATAAATTAACAGTGTAATAGCTACCCATTGGATCGACCCTCAACCATTAAGGCTACAGGAATTTGTGGATAAAATGAGGAATCTGATTAGATTGGAGGAGGGGGTGTATAAGAAAAGAAAGGCACTGCATAAATTCGATAAATCACGGAGCAGGTGTAGATACTTTCATGGCGATCATGTTATAGCCCTGTTGAACATGATAGGGTCTTAGTGCTATCTGAGATGGTATGACTGTTTATCCTGATTAGAAAACTCTTGCAAGACATATCGCTTCTATGTTTACTCTGATAATACAGCATAATTATTATTTGATATTATAAATGTACTCAACCGTGGATGTTTATTTGGATATAAGGGGGTTGCGTCCAACATTAGTATGTGATAAGGTTCATTGGGATAGGGGAGGGGGAGGGGGGTGTACTTGTATGTGGGCTGTATATGTTACTGTTAAATGTCTCTTCTGTTTCTCTGTATGTATTGTTTTCTATTGTATTGAAAATTTACTTTAGTTTCAATAAAAAAGATCTGATTTAAAAAATAAATTAACAGTGTAATTACTCATTGGAATTTTGGAATGATTTTATGAAGAAACAAAAAAAGCCTTGTTCATTTCACAAGTGAACACACCCTAAAGGTAGACTGAGTAATGTCACGACCACTCAGGTAAAGGATGTTCTGAGCATAGAAGCGCTCATGGACAATGTGATTGTGTCATGTGATTACTAAAGTGACTTGTCAATGATACTGTCAAATGCTTTTACTGCTTTGTAGTGGTTGTCCTCATCATAGCGATGTGCAGCACATCCACAAGATATTGGTGTAAAAGTCCAGGCCCATCATTATACACAGGGAGACCTATCCCCAATCCTCGGTAATAGTACAAGCAAACAGTGAAAAGTATCTGCTATACATGACTTGGGCCTAGTAGTGTACTTGCTGGTGGTTTTCAAAACTCAGAGTGAAGACATTTGGTGCACAGGTAGCCCGGACACCCAATGGAGCCCACAGACCACGTATCATCCACTCTAGAGATACTTCTGGCTCCAGCGTCTTTCAGGCTGTCAAAGCGCTGGGGTGTGCGAACAGTTGCAGATCACAATGCTGTGAATGGCGGCTCACAAGCTCTAATATGTTTATTTTTGTCCCAGGTGCCACTATTTAGGACAGCAGCCGGCCACCTTCATAGGGCTACTGACTTGTAGATTAATTCAATGGGCCCTGTTACAAGTAGCGACGCACCAGCACTTCCAACAACGATCCGACCTGGCCGGGATCGCTGGTGCGTCGCTATGTGGTTGCTGGTGAGATGCCGGAGACTACAGGCAGGGATCTGTCCCGCAGAATGTCGTCTGGACACACCACGACGACATGCGATTCAGTCACATGCCAGGGGGCCCTCGCTGGTGTGTGTCACACACAGCGGTATCGCTGGCGAGGTCGCTGCTACGTCACAAAACCTGTGACATTGCAGCTATATCGCGGTGTGTGAAGTACCCTTAGTCTGCAGGAACATTGCATTATCTGATGGCAGGTTCCCAAACAAATATACATTTATTTTTTTCCTTTTACTGATTAAATTATATTTAACCTGTTTCTCTGTTCAGATTTTTTCTTATTTTTGCGTATAATTGTGGGGAAACTGTCTTTCTAAAGTTGTCATATGGACTATAGATAGACTGGAGACGTTTACGATCGCGGCACGCCCCATACAATATCTATGGGGCTTGCGGCAAGTGCAGTATCGGCAGGTGCGGCTGCGAAAAAACCGCGGCATACCGCTTTTTTTTTCGCGGCCGCACCTGCCGCAAGTGCCGAAACCGCACTTGCCGCACATTTTCCGCAAGCCCCATAGACATTGTATGGGGCTTGCCGCAAGTATGCCGTTATGCGGTAATCGTGGCAGTTGCGTTTTTTTCACCGCAACTGCTGCGATCAGCGAAAAACGCTGATGTAAAAGGACCCTAAGGTTGTCATTTTATTTCTTGATTAAAGGGGTTGTTCACTCTTTTCATTCAATGCTAAAATAGATAGACAGATAGATAGACAGACAGACAGGACAGATAAACACACGTGTGTAGTCTTGGTTACTTGGACGTATACATCTCCTGTATAGGGTGCATTCAGAGGACCGTTTTACCGTATATACTCGTGTATAAGCCGAGTTTTTCAGCCCAAAAATTGGGCCGAAAAGTCTCCCCCTCGGCTTATACACGGGTCAATACGGTAGTCGGGGGCTGGGGAGGACTGCTGTATGAGCGCCCCATCACGTGGGGCCGCTCATTATATATGCACTGCTTCCCCCTGTCAATCAGCGGCAGTGGGAAGCAGTGCATATCTGCCTCCAAATGCTGGCACTCGCCCCCCCTCTGTGTAAGGGCCCCCCCCTGCTGCTTATCTTACCATCCCAGTCTTCTGCACAGCGCCGGTCTTCGGTGCTCCGTTCTCCATGCTCCCGTCCAGCTACATCCGGGATCCCCGGCCGTCGCAGGCATATGACGTCATCGTGTGACGGCCGGGGATCCCGGATGCAGCGAGGACGGGAGCATGGAGGACGGAGCGCAGAAGACAGGGATGGTAAGTTAAGCAGCAGGGGGGCCTTACAAGGGGGGCGAGTGCCAGCATTTGGGGGCTGCTGTATTACCCCTGGGGGCTGCTGTATACCCCTGGGGGCTGCTGTGTAACCCCTGGGGGCTGCTGTATAACCCCTGGGGGCTGCTGTATAACCCCTGGGGGCTGCTGTATAACCCCTGGGGGCTGCTGTATAAACCCCTGGGCTGCTGCATTATGCTGGGGCTGCTGTAAACCCTGGGGGCTGCTGTATAACCTGGTGAGGTCTGTATAACCACTGGGGCTGCTGTATATATGGTGGGTCTGTATATACCACTGGGAGCCTGTATATACCACTGGGGCGGCTTGCTGTATACCACTGGGGCTGCTGTATATACTGCTGGGGTCTGTATATACCACTGGGATTATACCACTGGGGCCTGTATATATGCCACTGGGGAGGCTGCTGTATACTACCACTGGGGGGGCCTGTATACCTGTGCTGGGGTCCACCCTCGGCTTATACACGAGTCAATAGGTTTTCCCAGGTTTTGGGGGCAAAAGTAGGGGGGTCGGGCTTATACACGAATATATACGGTAAATATGTTTGAGATTAGACTGCAATTTTTGGACTGGGCGCAGCTCTTCTGACCCAATCATGGCAGCTTCAGATATTTCTATGCAGCTGTCACACTCGGGTCAGGAAAGCCACCACCCGTCCAAGCACACTATTATTTGAGCATATGGTGGGGATCAGATAGGAAGGAGTGTGACTTGGCTTTTAGAAGGAGATTCCGTTATAGATTGTGGGCTCCATTAGCCGAGCCCCTCAGGAGCCAAAAACAGCAGAAAGCCACAAAAGCGACCCCATATTGGAAACTTCCCTGCTTAAGGAATTCATCCTGGAGTGTAGGGAGTAATTTGAACCCACATGAGCCTCAAAGAATTTTATAACATTGAAATGTGGAAATAAAACATTTTAGTAGTAAAAATGTAATATTCTTGTTTTTTTTTAGCTGCAAATTTGTCAGTTACACAAGAGTTAAAAGCTGAAACTGGACCCCACAATTTATTGAGCAACTTCTCCAGGACGTGGTGATGCACCATGTAACCTCAAATTACTGTTTGGTCACATGGCAGGGCTGAGCAGGAAGGAGCTTTATTTGGCTTATAGAGCACAGATTTTGCAAGAATAGTTTGCCGGCGACATGTGTGGAGTCCCTAAGGTGCCAGAAGAGCAGAACCCCCCAAAAGTGACCTCACTCTAGAAATTGCACCTCACAATGAATTAATCTAGAGCTCCAGTGAGTATTTTGTAACATACACAAAGAGATTTCTTCTGGAGAAATGGAAACATGCCAGCCTAGTGACCATACATGGTGTCCAGCTTGTGCTTCTGGAGACATGCACCCTGTAATGGAGGTTTTGTGCAGGATAACTTACTTAGTGGTTTTGTTCATAACATTTTGGAGCACGGAGCATTTTTTGATAGCTTTCAGAATAAGGCTGGGATCAAATTCTTGTGTACTAAGCTGAGCACTTATATTGGGGTTTCCGTGCAAATTCCCCAAAAATGTGATTCAGACAAAACCACTGACTGAACTTTTCACTCTAATGAGGCAGATAGAGCTACTTGCTACTCCATTTGGCATCTTTTTTGTTGGTCTGCATCTATTTAGGCGTGCACAGAACTGTGCTCGTCCGTACTTGAGCGCTACAAAGATGCCTAAAATGATGGAACACTGCCGGAAAAGAGATCAGACAAAGTAGAAAGTGCCCCTGCCTGTCTCTTTATACCAGTCTACTTGTCTCCATCCTGCGTTTTGTCTAAATCACAGTTTGGGGGATGTACAAGGAAACCCTGATGAAAGTGCTCAGCGGAGAGCACAGGATAAATGTGAGTCTTATGGGATGTGCTAACGATTCAGAGGTGCTGCGTTTTAGACGCAACGCCTCTGGACCTTAAGGAAACTGCGGGATTCCGCGGGTGGACGCAGGGAGATCACAGCTGCCCTGTGCCCACAATCTGCTGTGGGTGCAGGTCGGCTTCTCTCTGCATACAACCCTGATTATGATCCCTTCTGACTGGCTGAAAGAACGCTGTGGTTAGGAGAAGCACGGTGAGCATGGGATTTGTAGAAATCCCATCCACCATGCTGGTACTGTACAACACAGCGTTTTGGACGCTGCATCCAAAACACTGTGTCCCCTGATCGTGAGTATGCACCCTTTATTCTGATTTTCGGGTATTAGCAGGAACAAATAGATCGCAGTACGAGAACAGTTCTTATTTTTTGCACAGTTCGCCATGCGGTATTCGTGGTAAGACTGACTTATTCTTCGTGATAGTGTGATTACAGTGATACCAGAATTATATTTGGACAGTAAAAAAAAAAAGTTTTTTCACCCTTCATTGCTGTCAATGGTGAAAAAAGCAGCTGAAAGAGTTAACATGCTGTTTCTTTTAAAAATGCAGTAAAGAACAAGCGGTTTTCCATTTCAGTCAGGTGGAAAAAAAGAAGCTTTTTTTATGCTTTGCTACTTTTACACTCTAAAATAATATTTTAGAAAAATGTATTTGTTTCTGCATCATTATATTCTGAGAGCTTTAACTTTTATATATTTTTCTGGAAGAGCCATATTCGTGGCTTTTTTTTTGCGGGACATTTTGGAATTTTCAATTCTACCATTTTTTTAAAAAATGTATTATTTTTTTGATCGCTTTTTATTCAATTTTTTTTTTTGTTTTTTTGCGTCAGCATGATGAAAGTGACATTTTTGATGTGTTTTTTTTTTTTTTTTTTATATTGTTCACTGTATGGAAGCGATAAAGTGACAGTTGCATAGATTGGGTCATTCCAAACGCGGTGATACTAATTATGGATACTTTAAAAACGGGTTTTTGAAATTTTTATGTGCTTTTTTGTGTTATTTTTTACATATTTTATTTTTGTCTCACTATGTTCCACTGTGGGAGAAATATTTTTTGGCTTTATCACTAGTCTCCAGCACTTCATGACCTCAGGGTACCATGGCAATTAAGATCACGGGGGACAGATCCTGCCAATGGGGGCTCTTTTAACCACTTTGATACTTTGGTATTTAAAGGGAACCAACCACCTCAGATGACGACTATAAGCTGTTAATACATGTCCCTGCACCCTACCTACACCATTCCAGCTATGTTTTTCTTAAGAATATTGATAAATGTAAACCGAAATATACACTTTATAAAATTACATGCCTGCGTACTTCTGGGCGTCTCCTTCTGGGTCAGTTACTAGAGGGCTGTGTCTCCAGCAGCATGACTGGCTTCTCTAGCCCTCCCTCTTACTTTGCAGGACGTCACATGAAGGGCGTGATGTTATCTATCAGTGGGCGGGCACGCAAGGCAGCTCCCGTCCCTTCATGTGACGTCCTGCAAAGTAAGAGGGAGGGCTAGAGAAGCCAGTCATGCTGCTGGAGACACAGCCCTCTAGTAACTGACACAGGAGACGCCCAGAAGTACACAGGCATGTAATTTTATAAAGTGTATATTTCGGTTTACATTTATCAATATTCTTAAGAAAAACATAGGTGGAATGGTGTAGGTAGGGTGCAGGGACATGTATTAACAGCTTATAGTCATCATCTGAGGTGGTTGGTTCCCTTTAAGAGAGTAATTGGCCCTGCTTGATTTCATAACTGGTTGGGACCGATGCCCGCAGTGTCAACTGTCAAACAACTGTCACCTGTAGGTTTTTTGACCACACTGGGTGTAATTTATTGTTTTGCTGATTGCAGTTTAAAAACCTTTACCACCCGAAGATTTTTCGTTTTTGTTTTTTGCTCCCCTGCTTCCAAGAGTCATAAGTTTATTTTTTCATCAATATAGACATATGAGGAGGGGCTTGTGTTTTGTGGGGCGAGTTGTATTTTCAGATGCAATTATTTATGTTCATTTTATGGTAAAACTGATGTGACGGTGTGATGCCACAGGTCAGTACAAGTTTGTAGATACCAAACGTATAATTTTACTCTCATCTAAGTGGCGAAAAATAATTCATAAGTTTGGAGAGAAAAAAAAAAAAAAAAGAATTACACTTTTTGCGCCATGTTCTGCACCCCGTGGCGTGCTCATTTTTTGGGATCTGGGCCTATGTGATGGCTTATGTTTTACATCTTGTGCTAACGTTTCTAATGATACCATTTGTGGGTAGATGCGCTGTTTTGATTGCCCGTTACTGCTTTTTTTTTTTAGCAATGTTGAGGAGACCAAAAAAAAAACAAAAACGTAAGTTTGTCGTTTGGACTTTTTTTTTTTCCTGTTACGCAGTTTACAGGTCTGATTAATTGATTTTATATCTTGATAGATCATGCATTTCTGAATGCGGCAATACCAAATGTGTGTATTCTTTTAATACTTTTATTTTGAATGGGGGAAAAGGGGGGTAATTTGAACTTGTTTTTTTTTTCATATTTTGAAAAACTTTTTTTAAATTAAATCTTTATTTTACATAGCCCCATAGGGGTGCCACAGTGCTGCAGTGGCTGATCGCTTGTGCCATGTTCCGATGAGCTGCAGTACATCGGGACATGGCACATACTTTCACTTTCAGTGGTTGGCTGCGCTTGACAACCACTGACAGGAAGCGAATCCTGATAGCTTCCGGAGTCACACCAGGATCCCAGGTTATCAAGTACTGAATGGAGATCCTGTGATCTTATCACGGGATCTCCGATGTTGGCAGGGAACGGCGCGATCCTCGCCACAACGCTTTTGGATCCCGCTGTCAGTAAATGACAATGAGATCCAAAGGGTTAATAGCACCGATCGGATCCGATTGGTGCTACAAGCCTGACATCTCCACTGAATGATGTAAGCTCCGCACTGGAGCTCACATCAAAGATAGGCATCCGACCCATGACGTACATGTATGTCATGGGTCGGGAATGGGTTAAAAGCGGTGATGAGGGAATATAGCCCTTTAACGGCCTCCGTTTATATGTGTATGTGCAGTCATTAAGGGGTTTGAGGAATCAGACAGACACTTCAATCGAGAGGTTTTAATAGTTTGATTTACTGTGCCCAGTGAAGCTTAAGATCGTGTTTGGTCTTGTTTTACTTAATCGGAAGTCTGTCAGTACACTATGATTGTTCAAACCAAACAAAGGAATCACCTTTAGCATAACCTAAAAAAAATTGTTTAGTGCACCACAAATATCTGTTCATTGTGGTGGTGTGGAAAATCAGCCATAATTATACACACAGATGTGATCAGTGCAAAGGGCATTTGTGAAGTGTGGTGGTTAGCAGTCCCTACAGGAGTACTACTAAACCCAGGATGAGCAAGAGTGCTTTCCTTGGATTCAGTGGTGCAGGAGAGAAAGGAGACCAGCCATAGCCTTTGCCTAGATTTCTGTGGGAACACAGTAAAATCTGTGCAGGGGCATGGGACATAGTGTTCTGTGCAGTTCCAGTAGTGCCCCACTGCCAGACAACAACAGTTAGGGATCAGCAGTGAAGAGGTGTGTGTGTGGAGGGCTGCCTTGATGGGATCCCGAGTTATCAGCAGTGGGAAGAAAGCTGAAGTACTTCCCTGTAAGCCTGAGGTACTGTGGATGCCAGGTCTAGGCTGACAGTAGAAATTAATGGGGCGTAATGTAGAGCCATAACCAGTGGGAGTGAGGAAAGCTAACACATATTAATAGAGAGAGAGCTGAGTTCATCACACCATCAGAGGCTGCGACTCTGATATATTGAACAATTGTGGAAAGCTGAAATATCCCCACCATTATAAACTGTTGCAGTATACATCAGTTTTATTCTGTTGCATCTGAGGTCTGGACATAATGTATTTAAAGTGGCTGATTCAGCATCCCCATCCATAACCCTGTCTTATTCTGCGGAGCACGTCTTGTCAGCTGGAGAGACCATCATGACAGTTGGCTTCCATTACAGCCCAGCTCAGTGGAGGTCGACCCAGACATTTCAACCTATTTGTTTTCCATCTGTCTCTGCTCTTTATTGGCTTCTATAACTCCAAAGCTGACATTCAAGGAATAGAGGACAGATATATGCCAAACAAGGTTTGAACATCCTTTTAACGCATGTGCTTGGTTTAAACAGTCATTTTGTGCTGACATACTCTAACATTTGGTTGTCTTTTTAAAGAAACATAATATTTTTCAATTTCATTGAAAACATTTTAGTGGAAATATTAGGAACAGTATAGTGTAGCAAGACCAAAAAAAAATATGTCATTACATCTCTTGTTTGCAGGGTAGCATGCAAAGCCTGTACCCATGTGCCCTAAAAGTGCATGTTCAAATCTGTATGCGAACACTATAAGACCAAATGGAGCACGTTACAAAAAAAAAAAAAACGATGTTGACAAACCACTTTAGCTCAGTCACAGCTATAAAAGGATTACATGTTTTATTAGCCGAGGGACGAAACCACTAAACCAGAATATAACACTTTTATTACAGTAGGTATGTGCAAAGGGAAGTTTACAATTAAAAAAAAAAAAAAAAGAGCACATTTCACTTCCTATACCATGCATCACAATAGATTATGGCAATACAATAAACCATAGTGAGATGAGCTGCTATCCATAGTTAGACCTTCATTGTGATGACTGAGTGCATCAAGCTCACACCGGAATCCAGCACATGAGGGTGGGAACATGATTATACTCCACATAAAGACAATCATTTGTGTTTATACTGTACATTGTGCTGTTAGGTAATGAGTTTTTGATGCTGTGTATTTTCACTGCCCAAAAATGTTTTTACAATTCCATCTAAGTGGACGGGAAGTGTTCAAATCCACAATAAGTCAATTTCTTTCGTGGTACATCAAATTTCAATATGTGGATTTTTCCCACTGAATTGCACCGGACGCGGAAGCTCCACACGTCAAAAAAAAAAAAAAGAAAAAAATGTTTTTACTAAATTTCCATTTAAAACACACTACAATCAGTCATCCGCACATGAGCATGAAAGCCACACACCAGGAAGTATAAGGGAGCATACGCACGGTCAGGGAACACAGTGGCAAGACGCTGTGTCCAAAACGCTGCATTGTACAGTAGTAGCATAGTGGATGGCATTTCAAGAAATCCCATGGCCACTGTGCTTCTCCAGACTGCAGCGTGTTTTCAGCTGCGGTGCGGGTTGCCGCGCTCCTGCATGTTCATTTCAAGCTGGAGAGTTGGGAGCGATCTCCTGCGAGTGAATGCCGGGAGGAGCCGTCCTGCAGCCACTGCAGATCGTGAGTACAGGGCGGCTGTGGTCTCCCTGGGCGTCTCCACATCTTCCTTCAGGTACGGAGCCACTCTGTCCAAGACGCACCGCCTCCGATAGTGAGCACATAACCTTACAAACAAAGCAGTTAAATTTAAAACATGGTCTATCAAAAGGAGGAATAATGCCTCTTCAATAATGTGACTGAAAACACTTAAAAAGAAAAAAAAAAACATTGAAAAATAATGCAGATTACCCAATGAACCCACGGTCACATTTTTGGTAGGTTTTTTTCTTTTGAATTGTACTTTATTCTACAGAAAAGAAGCTACATCTTAGGGTAAACGCCCATGATCAGGACGTTGTGTTTCTCTTGCGGAGATGCGAGTGTTCTCTGTGTCTGTACCCGCGATCAGGACTCGGTGCTGCAAATTTTTGCTATGTTCTCTTGCTTGGAACAACAAGAAAAAACTGACATAGTACAGTTGGAAAGCCGCGCCACATTAGTATACACTGCTTAAAAAAGGAGAACAGAGGACAAGTGATTTCTATAAACCCATTCACTGTGCTTATACTGTGGAAAGCAGTGTTTTGGAGGCAGCAAAAGTAAAAAACACGGCTAATCCTAACTGGGGACATTCCCTTGCAATACCAGCAATGAGATTCAGAAAATCTTTCACGCCTTTTTTTCCTGACTTAAGGCCCAGTCACACATAACGACGCATCAGCGATCCCGATAACGATGTGCAGAAATCGCTGGTGTGTCGTTTTTCACATCGCTGGTAAGATGTCAAACGCGCATCTCACCAGTGATGTGAAAAACGACGCACTAGTGATCCAGAATTATACCGAGGTCTTTGGGAATTTTCATTACGTAGCGTAGCATTGAGATCGTTAGTAATTGTCCCTGTCAAACACAACGATGTAGCGCTCCCAGCGGGAGCGCAACGATGTAGAAATGACCCAGAGCAGTATGTAATGATCGACAATCTCACAGCAGGGGCCAGATCGTTGGTGCGTGTCACACAGAACGACATCGCTGTTGCGTCACAAAATTTGTGGCGCAACAGCGATCTAGTGATCTCGTTCTGTGCGACAGGGCCTTTAGTCCCTTCAGCGTTTATTAAAATAAGCAGCATGTCAATTCTTTCAGCGTTTTCACATCCAATGAAAGCAATGGCAAATTGCAAAAACACCGAAAAAAAAGAGCAAAATTTTTGTGCAGGATTTTTGTGAATAAAACTAAGTTTATTACCGTATATACTCGTGTATAAGCCGAGTTTTTCAGCCCAAAAATTGGGCTGAAAAGTCCCCCCCTCGGCTTATACACGGGTCAATACGGTATGCTGTGGGGGGGGAGCTGTGACCGGGGGCTGGAGGAGGCAGGAGGGGGCCGCGGTGACCGCAGGCGGTCACGTGGGGCCGCCTCATTAGTGCAATGAATATGCACGGCATCCCCCCGTCCATCAGCGGCGGGGGGATGCCGTGCATATTGCACTACACAGCCCCCTCTCCTTAATATGCGTCCCCCAGTAGTAATAAACAGCCCCCCCCTCCTTATCATGTCCCCCCCGGCTGCGGCAGCTGTGAAAATAACAAACAGTTAATACATCACCTTCCGGCGCAGCTCTCCGCTTCTCCGGTCCTCAGCATCTCCGCTCGCCGGCTTCTTCTTCCTTGTTGTGCCGGTGTCATGTGACCGGGCGCAGGAGATGACGTCATTTCCTGCGCGCGGTCACAAGCCGGCACATCAAGGAAGAAGAAGCCGCGAGCGGAGATGCTGAGGACCGGAGAAGCGGAGAGCTGCGCCGGAAGGTGATGTATTAACTGTTTGTTATTTTCACAGCTGCCGCAGCCGGGGGGACATGATAAGGAGGGGGGGGGCTGTTTATTACTACTGGGGGACGCATATTAAGGAGGGGGGGTTGTGTACTACCACTGGGGCTGCTGGATACTACACTGGGGCTGTATATACCTCTACGGCTGCTGTATACTACCACTGGGGCTGTATATACCTGTGGGGCTGCTGTATACTACCACTGGGGCTGTATATACCTCTGGGGCTGCTGTATACTACCACTGGGGCTGTATACTACCTCTGGGGCTGCTGTATACTACCACTGGGGCTGCTGTATATACCTTTGGGGCTGCTGTATACTACCTCTGGGGCTGCTGTATACTACCTCTGGGGCTGCTGTATACTACCTCTGGGGATGCTGTATACTACCACTGGGGCTGTATATACCTCTGGGGATGCTGTATACTACCACTGGGGCTGTATATACCTCTGGGGCTGCTGTATACTAACTACTGGAGCTGCTGCTGTATATACCACTGGGGCTGCTGCTGTATACTACCACTGGGGAGGCTGCTGTATACTACCATTGGGGGGCCTGTATACCACACTGCTGGGGGCTGTATACCTGTGCTGGAGTCCACCCTCGGCTTATACACGAGTCAATAGGTTTTCCCAGGTTTTGGGGGCAAAAGTAGGGGGGTCGGCTTATACACGGGTCGGCTTATACACGAGTATATACGGTAATATTAATTGATAAAGCCTAAAAAAAGCAGCATAAAGTCCACGTGTGAACAGTTACAGCAAAATTAGCAATCACAAAAGCTCACCAAATACCCTTTGAGGGAACGCTACTAAGGCTGTGTTCACATGTGGTTTTAAAGCAGCATTTTTTTTTATTGCAGAAAAGAATCTGCTTTTTACAGTACCAGCAAACGCTAGAAGATCAGAAATCTTCAGAAATCTCACACACTGCTTTTTTTTTCTTGGCTGGGTGTTACGTTTGATGCTGATCTTTTCTTCACCCCATATATACAATCTCTCGCCCGTTCTTGCCACTTGCACCTGAAGAACATCTCTAGAATCTGCCCCTTTCGCACTATGGAAACAACAAGAACCCTCACCGTGGCCCTGATTCACTCCCGCATTATCTATTGTAATTCTCTATTAATTGGCCTCCCCCTCAGTAGACTCTTCCCCTCTCCAGTCCATTCTTAATGCAGCAGCCAGGATCAACTATCTAATACCAAAAGAGAGAGAAAAGCGCTTCCATAGGGAGAACCCACATGCACATTGAAGAAGGAGGGAAGGTTGTGACAGGGGGGGGCTCTCACCTTTTCGGGTTGTGCCGCCTCCGCACAACCCTAGTGTATTCTCAAGGCCACCTGGGCCGGGAGAGCCGTCCAGTTGCCAGCCGCCTGTCAGTCAAGTGGTCTCTGTGGTCACGTAAACGATATCCACCAATCACAGGTTTCGACGTTTCCACAGGTCCTGTGCTCCACAGGTAGTGAAGGATTTTCAGCAGTGTGCCTGGCAGCTTCTGAATAACTCACACAAACTGTAGGATCAACTATCTGGCTAGCTGTTACTCAGACGCTTCCGGTCTGTGCCAGTCATTCTACTGGCTGTCCATACACTATAGGATCCAATTCAAACTACTTGTTCTCACCCACAAAGCTCTTTACAGTGCAGCATCTCCCTACCTCTCTATCCTCATCTCTGTCTATCACCCCACTCGTTCTCTTTGCTCTGGGAGTGAATTTAGACTCACTTCTGCATTAATCCGAACCTCCCACTCCCGGCTCCAAGACTTCTCCTGAGTTGCACCAATTCTCTGGAATGCTCTACCCCAAGATATTTATTAGATGTATCCACAACTTAAGGTGCCTTCACACTTGCGTTTGTGTCTGCATGCGTATGGCATGCAGACGCAAACACAGTGCAACGCAGCCCATACTGATTTGAACGCAGCGGAGAATCTCCGCACGCGTTTACATTAGTATGCACCCCGGCCAGCCAATCAGCTGTCTCAGGGGCGGCCGGGAGGAGGAGATCAGTGGCAGAGATCTCCTCCTCCCGGCCACAGCTGCTCTCCCACCGGTGTCAGCGCGGGAGATTTGAAGATACAGCTGATCTGACAGCTGTTTAAATCACCAAATTGGTGATATCGGTGCAGGAGATAAGAAACAGCTGATCGCTGCTTCAAATCTTTTGCGCCGACCCTACCATGTGGTGTCGGCGCGGGAGATTTAAACAGTTGTCAGATCAGCTGTATCTTCAAATCTCCCGCGCCGACACCGGCGGGAGAGCAGCGGTGGCTGTAGCTGATCACCGGCAGCCACCGGGAGAGATTTCAATGAGATCTGCAGCGTTCTCCTGCGCTGTCATGCGGAGGACACTGTGGATCCATTGACTTCAATGCATGGTTTGTGCGCTTGCTGATAAAACAAGCGCCCGCGAATGCACAAAAAATGCAACATGCAGGCACATGCATGTTAAACATAGGAACACATATGCACAAGCGTTTGGCTGCGTTCGGTGCGCTGCGTTCCAAACGCAAATGTGAAGGCACCCTTACATTGTTTCAGGCGCTCCTTAGGGCGGCCTATCATGATCCCTAATCAAAGTCATTTAGACATAGCCTATCCGCTCCACCCCTCTCAAATGCATTACAAATAATGGTTAGTGGCCACTTACACTGGGCTTATCTATTCCCCATTTCCTGAAGTTGACTAGATCATTGTAAATAAGCCCCTGTACTTTGTGTCACCCCTACCTCATTGTTAGATTGTAAGCTCTTATGAGCAGGGCTGTCATTATTTTGCTTTAATTATTGTATTTTCTGATAACTGTTACTTATGACTGTTTGAATATGAACCCCTGAATTGTGAAGCGCTGCAGAATATGTTGGCGTTATACAGGGGTGGGCAACTCCAGGCCTTAAGGGCCGCACACAGTCCAGGTTTTCTGAATATCCTTAGCATTTGACAGTTGGAATTGTCACCTGTGCAGGAGATTAAACCACCAACTGTCAAATGCTAAGGATATCCAGAAAACCGTCCTAGACTGTGTGCAGCCCTCGAGGCCTGGAGCTGCCCACCCCTAGCGCTATAAGGCTGCTTTCACATCAGTGGTTTTCGCTGATGGCGGCAGTTGCGGTGAAAATAACGCAACTTCCGCGATTACCGCATAACGGCTGCACTTGCAGTTCACTTGCGGCAAGCCCCATACTATGTCTATGGGGTTTGCGGCAAGTGCGGTATCGGCACCTACCGCAAGTGCCGAAACCGAACTTGTCGCACACTTACCGCAAGCCCCATTGACATTGCATGGGGCTTACCGCAAGTGCAGCCGTTATGCGGTAATCGCGGCAGTTGCGTTTTTTTCACCGCAACTGCCGCGATCAGCGAAAATCGCTAATGTGAAAGGGGCCTTAGGCGGACAGCCGCGGTTTTTTCGCGGCCGCACCTTCCGCAAGTGCCAAAACCGCACTTGCCGCAAGCCCGCCTATACATTGTATGGGGCTTGCTGCAACTGTGCCGCAACCGTGCTGCAAGTGCAGCCGGTATGCGGTAATCGTGGCAGATGTGGTTTTTTCACCGCATCTGCCGCGATTTAAAAAAAAGCTGATGGGGGGGCGTGTCCTGCTGCTAATGGCGCCGGACGCTTGCTGAGAAGGCTCCGACGCTCAGGCTGATTCAGCGGCACCCATCGGCTCCCACCGGGCTCTAACGACTCCACGTAACGGGAGAAGACCCTCCGCATATAGCGATGCCGCGTGCGGGCTCCCGGCGCCGGGACACAGAAGGTAAACTTACAGACTTCTTCGGGACTGATTCCCAGAAATCCTCCAAAATGGCGCCGGCTAATGCAGCCCCTGCAGCTTCCTCATCCCCCACAGGGCACGCTCCGCGCTCACCGCGCTCCCCTCCCGGATCTCGGGGCAGGGGTCTGGAGACAGGGATGAATCCCCAGTGTCCAAACGTTCCCTCCGGGACATGATGGGGTCCCTCAGAGACTCCATGCTTGGAGAAATACGCTCCATGATAGGAGACCTGCGCACAGACATGGCGGCTCTGAATGAGAGAACGTCACACCTAGAAACAAAGATGACGGGCTATGTAACTGCTCATAACAACCTCGCTGATGATTATGATGTGATGGAGAAAGAGATGAAAAAGACGCAGTTAACCCTTTTCCACCTTGAGGACGGCTTGCGTAAAAACAATGTTAAACTGCGAGGTGTAAAAGAGCTGGATCATGAGGAGGATCTCAGGAGCATCATTTCTACGTTCCTTACGGCAGTGCTACCAGACGTTCCCCCTGCTGTGCTGGAGGTAAACAAGGCGTATAGACTTCCAAAACCGGCCAAAATGGCCAAGGACATCCCCAGAGATATCCTGATCTCGTTTCAGCGCCCTGATGCGAGAGAAACTCTCCTGCGTGCCATGCGCTCCCACCCTACTCTGCCAGACCCGTTTGTCAATGCGGCGGTCTTTCCGGACCTTTCACCAGGGACTCTTGCCAGGCGCAGGGAATTCGCTCCAAGTTGCAGGATTTTACACGACAAGGGGATTCAATATATATGGGGATCCCCGGTATCCCTAACCTTCCGCTACAAGGGAGCGAGACAATTCTTCCAGTCTCCATCACAACTACGCAAAGCCCTACGTGCCTGGAATTTCTCTGTCCCGGGAGGCTCATCACCGACTGCCCATGATGGACCCAGTCACGGACCTCAAAGGAGGGTCGAAAAGAGTTCCAGCCGAAGCCCGGAATCGACGAGATGAAGCCTGTGCGGCCGTGCCTCAGGCTTGTATTTCTGTTTTTTGAGGAGATCCTCGCACTGTCCCCAGATTGACCCTTACCCGGGTCACTGGTGACCGAGGATTTCCCTACCCCCAGGAGACCTCCGGGTGCGGGCTCCGGTGAGCGGAGGGTGAGCTTGTTTATTTCACTGCTCGCTCTAATCCGGCTCGCCGGACCTAGCCCGGAAGGTTCTCAGATTGTTTAGGTTTACATTTGTGTGTTATACCTGCTTATTTGACGTTTTCCCTTCCTCATCCCTTCTCCCTTACCCACGTCCACCTCCTCCCCTGTCATCCCCCTCGCTCTCTCTTATCTTTCTTTCTATACTTTCCTTTCGCTATCCTCTGAACTCTTTTTGCCTTCTTCTCAAGTCCACCAAGAGTCCTTGGGTCCCGGGCCTCGGCTATCTCTCATATCCCCCAGCATTCTGTACTGGGTCTCAATAGATTATGGCGGGGCCAACAGCAACGATCCAGATTGCCTCCCTCAATGTAAAAGGATTAAACTCTGCAGTGAAGCGTTCCTTCCTGTGGAGAGAGGCACGTAGACTGCGTGCTGATGTGCTATGCGTTCAAGAAACGCATCTATTGGCCTCAGATAATCACAGGGTTCATCACCCATCTTACCCACATATTTTCTTTGCCAACAACACTGTAAAAAAGGCAGGGATCTGCGTTATTGTAAGTAACAAATTACAGTTTCAACTCAAATCAACCGAATCTGACCCACTGGGGAGGTTCCTTATACTGAAGGCCCTCATCTCTGAGGAATTGTACACAATTGTAGCATTATACGCGCCCAATGTGGGACAATTCAAATTCCTGAAATCCCTATTCAAAAAACTGAGGACCTCAGTAGAGGGCTCCTTGATAATTTGCGGGGATTTCAATGCTATAATGGAGAACAGATTGGACTCATCTTCCTCATCCGCTCGACGGGGGAGGGAGTTGTCCCAATTGTGCCGTGAATTCGGCCTCCACGACGCGTGGCGATACCTCCATGCCGAAGAAAGAGACTTTACATTCTTTTCTAACAGTCACAAGTCCTACTCCAGGATTGACATGTTTTTGATAGGGGATGCATTGTTGCTCCGCTGTGAGTCGGCTTCTATTGGCCAGATCTCATGGTCGGATCACGCCCCCATTTCTCTGGGTATAAGCTTAGGGCAAAAGGAGGTGTCGCCCCGTCGCTGGAGGATGAATGTTGGCCTGTTGTCCACTCAAGACATTGTCAACTTCTTGGATCATAGTTTGGCAGACTATTTCCAACTAAACGACAATGGGGAGGTCTCTGATGGCACGCTGTGGGCTGCCCATAAAGCGGTCCTCAGGGGCCTCCTCATACAGAAAGCGGCGCAGCAAAAACAAACGAGAAACAAACGATGGAGAGAGCTCACTGAGCAGATATCTGAATTAGAAAAAATCAACAAAGCCGCCCAGACTCAGCGGGTCACATCGCAAATTCTAGCTTTGCGAAATGATCTCAGATCCCTTCTGCTTTACCAACACGAACTTGGTCTTCGAAAACTTAAGACACGTTTTTATGTTGCTGGGGATAGAGCAGGTAGACTGTTGGCCAGACGACTTAAAAAACGGGTAGTACAGTCAATGGTAACCTCCATGAAAACGACCGAGGGGGGGACCGTAAGAGACCCAAACAAGATTGCAGATGCAATGGCAGACTTTTACTCAACCTTGTACAATTTAAAAGACGATCCTAAGACTCCACAACCGACAATAGAAAGCATACGAGACTACCTGGACCGTATAGATCTTCCAGCTCTCCCTCAGGATAAGCTACAGGAACTGAACACCCCATTCTCTCTGGCCGAAGTGCGGGCGGTGATTGGGTCTCTGAAGTTAAACTCAGCCCCAGGCCCTGATGGCTTGGCAAACGAATATTATAAAACTTTTTCCCATCATTTGGCGCCCTATCTGCTCCGACTCTTTAATAACTGGCAAGCTGAAGGGGTCCTCCCTCCGGAGGCCCTGGAGGCCACGATCACAACGATTTTAAAACCAGGAAAACCGTCTGATTCTCCGGGGAGTTATCGGCCGATCTCCCTCCTGAATACAGACGTAAAAATTTATGCTAGACTACTAGCGGCTCGTCTATCGGAGTGTGTCTCATTCCTGGTCGACTCGGATCAGGTGGGATTTGTAGGGGGACGTCAGGCGAGAGACGGAACCCGACGAATGATAGACCTCATAGAAATAGCTGAGGTTCGGGGGACCCCCAGTGTATTCCTGTCGTTAGATGCGGAAAAGGCCTTCGATAGGGTACACTGGGGTTACCTTCGGGAAGTCCTTGTGAGGTTTGGCTTCTCGGGTCCGATTCTGAGGGCTATTCTGGGCCTTTACTCGAATCCGGAGGCTCGTGTCTCTACGTCTGGGTTTCTCTCTCGCCAATTTAGTATATCAAATGGGACCAGACAGGGTTGCCCCCTGTCTCCCCTGATTTTTGCTCTAATTATGGAGCCGTTTGCCGCTGCCGTCAGGGCCGAGAGTGGGATCTCGGGCATACAGGTAGGAACGAGGCGACACGTCATTGGCCTGTACGCGGATGACGTGATCATCGCATGCACGGACCCTGGAGAGTCGCTCCCAATCATTATTAGGGCCTTGGAGGCCTTCTCGGAGGTCTCGTACTATAAATTGAACTTGAGTAAGTCTACGGCTCTGCCCCTCAATCTCACACAGCAGGAGTTCAAGGATCTCTCCGGTCGTTACGCGTTTCAATGGGCCCCAGAGGGTATCCAGTACCTGGGTATCATACTGTGCCCTTCGCAGAAATTAGCACAGGCAAACCTCTCAGCCCTGATCGCGTCTCTGCGAGGATCAATGAACTCCAGCGCCCAGCCCATGCTGTCATGGATGGCCAGGATACAGGCGGTCAGGATGCTTTGGTTCCCAAGGCTTCTGTACCTGTTCCGCTGTGTCCCGGTTGCATACCCGAGATCCCTTCTTACTCAACTCCAAAACCTCCTAGACAGATTTGTGTGGGCTGCGGGCCGCCCGAGGATTAACGAAAGACAATGCACAGGAGCCTACGGGGGGGTGGCATGGGAGTCCCAGACGTTATATCCTACTGCAAAGCAGCCTCTTTGGAGGTGATCAGAGACCTATGCAGAACTTCATCCTCAGCGGGATGGACACAATTAGAATTGGACTTCGCACCGGGAATCTCTCCTGGTAAGACTATCTGGGGATCGTCACTGGGCACAACGAAGAAATCCCACCCGCTAGGCACTGTCCGAAACCTTTTGTCAGAATGGGGTAAGGTCCCTAGGACATGGTCTAAGTTCCCCCCGGAGAAGATCCCCCTGACGGCACTGCAGGCTCATATTCCCACATTAAACGTTGCCTCGTTTCAGAAATTGGGCATTACTTTTCTGGCAGATCTGATGAGGGCCCTGAGTTAATCTCCTTCGCAGATTTGACCCGTAATAACCCAGAACGAAAAGATATGTTCCTGCAGTACTCTCAGGTCCGTCATTTTTTAGAATCAGCGGACTGCTGGCACGATTTAAAACCCACCGCCCCCTCGCCTTTCCAGCGATTCCTCTTCTCGGAGAACCCGAAACCCAAGGGCCTCTCGATTATTTACGAGGGTCTCCTGGACATGTCCTCTCCCAGCCGTCCATCTTACGTCACCGCGTGGGAGAAGGACCTGTCCTTCGAGGCCGAGGAGGAGGATTGGGAGGGAGCGGTTTGCTGTGTATCGCGAGCCACTAGGTGTATAAATCATCTGGAATCCCTCAAAAAAGTTCACCTTCGATGGTACACCCCTCCCACGAGTTTGGCGAGAATTGGAAGCGGAAACTCCCCGCTTTGCTGGAGACTCTGTGGCCAAAAAGGAGATCTCGCACATATGTGGTGGTTGTGCCCGCAAATAGCCCAATTTTGGACTTTGGTGGCTAGCCTGATTGAGGTGACCACGGAGTTGAAGTTTCCACTACTCCCGCAGTTTGCGGTCTTACACATTGGGGCAGAATCCCTACCGCCAATTCCCCGCCACATGATCTCTTACATCCTAATAGCAGCTAGACTTTGCATCGCTGCTTTATGGAAGTCCACGACCCCTCCCACGATGTCAGATCTCGCGAAAAGGCTGAATGGAATATTTGCACATGAATTCCACCTAGCACTGGATGGCCCCACGAGACGGTATGTAGCTGAGGCTTGGGACCTGTGGGCAAACCACCCTCTTGCAGATAAACCCCCTCCTTAAACAGGCCTCAGGGGGTAATGTTTGCTATTTTCTATCTTCTATTTCTCTCTTTTTTTTTCTCTCACCTTTCGTCTCTTTTTCTCAATCTTTCCTCTTCCCCTCTCATTAACCTCACTTACTCGAGACCCCTCTACCCCCACCTCTCTGGAAACCTTCCTCCTTGCCTCTCACCGCTAATCCTCCACTCCCCTATCCCCCACCCCCTCTTTTGGAATGACCCTCTTGTACTTTATCTACCCTCTCCCCACACCACCTCCTCCCATAAGGGAAAGTTGCGGATCAAATTTGTTTTGTATGACCCGGAAGATCCATTGCATTCATCTTCAAAGGCGAAGAAGATCTGAAGTTCACTCTCAACTCTGTACTCGTATAAAAGTCACTTCCACTCTGTGATACGATAAAAGGATGTCGTCTTATATAACTACAAATCCCTTTGAACTTTTAAGGATCTTGCTGCAAAACGATTAGTATTAGGGGTTCACCCTGTTCATTATCCCGGATTCCCTTCTTCCACCCCCTCTCCTTATACCCCTACCTCCCCCTCTATAATAACATTTGGTAGAGTTATAGAGCCAAGGTTTTTTATACTCTGTCATGAATATTGTATGTGATTCTTAGGCCGACGGGGATTTCCCTATAGGCCTTGATTATGTTATGTTTTATACGTGTGTATGTTGGTTCAAAACAATAAAATACTTTGAAGACTAAAAAAAAGCTGATGTGAAAGGGGCCTTAGATTATTATTGGCTGAATTTGAGCACCGCAGTATTTCTGAAAAGCTGCAGAATTTCAAATATTTCAGCATTTTTGCAACATTTTTTCACACAAAGAAGGTAATGAGAAACAGCAAAAATGCAACATAACATTTGTGCTTTTTTTTAAAACACTATTTTTGAGGAGTTAGGCTATGTTCACACTGGACGTTTCTGATCAGTTTTTGGTGCAGCATTTTTCTTTTCTTTTTTTTTAAACTGCACCAAAAACGGATCGGTGACAATTTCTGCCAGCAAAGTAAATGTGATTTTTAATTTGCTGTTCAGACGTGGCGTTTTTTGACTGCTCCATTAGTGGTGCAGAAAGCACATCCAGAAAATAATGAGCATTTCATTTTGTGCTCTGTTTTTCTGGTGCACTTTCTGCATCACTAACATCTAATCACTTACCCTCCGCGCGATCGCACGGTGATCCCCAGTGATGTCTTCATCCCAGGCAGCGGCTGGACCTGTGTGTGAGGTGAGTGCCACTAGGACCTACTCATGTGACTCACCATGTGCAAGGTCCTGGAAGAATCCAACAACTCACACACAGGTCCTGCCACTGCCCAAGATGAAGACATCACTGTGGATCATCATGGGATTGCATGGAGGGTAAGAAAATGAATGTGTGTCTGTCTGAGTGACTATCTGTGTCCCCCGAAAATGGAACAGACAAGTATCCGTTGCTGATGCAGCAACTGCACCAAAAACAGATCAATAAACGGAGCACAAACACTCTGTCTGAACATAGCCTAAAAGTAACTATTCACACGCACAGTAGACAAAGCACGTGTAATCCACCTGAAAAACTCAGAAAAAAATACAGCTATCCTGCACGTCATATGCATTTTTTTTTCTGCCAAAGAGTGAAGGTTTTGGTTGCAAAAAAAAACAAAAAACAAACAGTACTATTTTCATCCAAAATAACAGGACGATTTTTTCCTCACTTGTCATTTGTGATGTCCGTACGCATTCCATTTTTTTCTCAGTACAATCTTTTTTTTTTCAATGTAGAATCATTCTTTACTGTGTCCTATGCTACAGAATGGTAATGTAGCCATAAAAATCGGATGCTACTAAGGCTGCGTTCACACATTGCGTATTTTTGCCGCGTTTTTTTACGCGCGCTTTTCAAAATACGCAATGTGCCTTTTGTCTGCCTGCAAAGTGAATGGGAAATTCACTTTGCAGTGCAGACATTGCGTAAAAATACGCAGTGCGTTTTCCGGGAGAAAACGCAGCTCCGTAAACAATTGATATGTCAATTGTTTACGCAGCTACTACTGCGTATTCTCCCAGAGGGGAGGAAGAATCCAGCTTCCTCCTCCCCTCTGTGACTTGTGTGATCGCCCCATTAGACTTCACAGTGTTAATACACACTGTGAAGTCTAAATTAAACAAAAGCAAGTGTGTGAAAAATAAAAAAGAATGAATACATCACCTTCCGACGCCTTCTCCCGGTGTCTGGTGCCTTCTGCCGCTCTCCGGTGTCCGATTCTAAGTCAGATATCTTCTGACAAGACCTGTGGTGACGTCAGAGGGTGGCGTTTCCGGGCACTCGCGGTCATGTGATACCACATGACCGCGAGCAGCCAATCAGCGATGGGACCGCCCCGGAAACGCCCCCTTTGACATCACCACAGGTCCTGTGAGAACAGACATCTCACTTAGAATCGGACACCGGAGAGCGGCAGAAGGCACCAGACACCGGGAGAAGGCGTCGGAGAGGTGAAGTATTGATTCTTTTTTATTTTTCACACACTTGCTTTTGTTTAATTTAGATTTCACAGTGTGTATTAACACTGTGAAGTCTAATGGGGCGGTCACACATGTCACAGAGGGGAGGAGGAAGCTGGATTCTTCCTCCCCTCTGTGACATCACTGCGCTTTCTGGGGGAAAGAAAGCGCAGTGTGTGAAAGCCCCAGAGTATTTTGCTGCGCTTTTTTGCGCGGCCGAAAAACGCGGCAAAAAGCGCGCGCAAATAAGCGCAGCAAATACGCAAATGTGTGAACGTAGCCTACGATGTTCTGCTTTGCTACCAATTATTTTTCCTGCACCCACAAACATACAGGTCTCATCAGATTTACCCGTTCACTCACAGCATGCTGAAAGTTTTTCCTCAGGTCGAATACAGCCAAGAAAAAAAAAAAAAATCGAAGACCTACACTGCCTCATTGTATAACATTGGTCCGACTGCAATCCTTTTTTTCTGGCATTGCACTCAGCAGAGTTATATGCCAGTGTGAGCAAATCCTGAACGATAACACCAAGTAGTCAATTTACACATATATTTCTAGTAGAAATAAGGCCCCTTTCACATCAGCGGTAAACGCTGATCACGGCAGTTGCGGTGAAATAGACAGCAACTGCCGCGATTACCGCATACAATGTCTATGGGGCTTGCGGTAAGTGTGCGGCAGGTGCGGGCGCGAAAAAACCACGGTATGCCGCGGTTTTTTTGTGGCCACACCTGCCACGTGTGCCGAATCCGCACTTGCTGCACCTGCCGCACACTTACTGCAAGCCCCATAGACATTGTATAGGGCTTGCCGCAAGTGTGCCGCAATAGCGGCCGTTATGCGGTAATCGCTTTTTTTTTCACCGCAACTGCCGCGATCAGCGTTTACCGCTGATGTGAAAGCAGCCTAAGGGCCCTTTCACATCAGCATTTTTTGAAATTTGCGGCAGATGCGGTGAAAAAACCGCATCTGCCGCAATTACCGCATACCGGCTGCACTTGCAGCGCGGTTGCGGTAAACGCCATGCAAAGTATAGGTGTACTTGCAGCAGGTGCGGCAAGTGCGGTTTTGCACTTGCGGCAGGTGCGGCCGCGAAAAAAAAACACGGTCAGACGCGTTTTTTTTTCGCGGCCGCACCTGCCGCAAGTGCAAAACCGCACTTGCCGCACCTGCCGCAAGTACACCTATACTTTGCATGGCGTTTACCGCAACCGCGCCGCAAGTGCAGCCGATATGCGGTAATTGCGGCAGATGCGTTTTTTTCACCGCATCTGCCGCAAATTTCAAAAACCGCTGATGTGAAAGGGCCCTAACAGAGATTGCCAAAGTGCAGAATCCATAGAAAAGATGCTCCAGAACACACACTCAAGAAGTATTTTACTAAAGGAAACAAGACATGACAGACATATCCCCTAGAATATAAAATAAAGATGTCACTATGGCTCCTGCCCATGGTCTTTTAGTTAGATTCACCATCAATATAAAAAAAATACAAAAAAAAAAAACAGCCAACAATTTTAAAACAAAAAAGTGATAAATAATAACCTTCCCCCCCTTTTTTTTTTCAGATGGACAGAGTACAAGGAGGAAATAATAATGGGCCCACAGAAGAAGAATACGGCCAATATCTCTGGCTTGCTGGTGCATTGGTTGGAGGGTTTTTAATACTTATGGTATTCATATTAATAGGCATTATATTATGGAAGTTTGTTAAAAATCAGAGCACATCACGTGACCTAGTCTGGGCCGGGCCATCCCCGCTGGCAGACGGAAATATTCAAGAAGGAAACTGTATGAACAGTGGCATCTTGGGCAGAAATATGTCGCTCTCACATATAAGCATAACCCCAATAATAAGTAATGAACACCACACAGTACAGGGAATACACCATATGATGGATGAAGAAATGAACCAGGAGAATTTTGAGGAAGACGAAAATGCAAAAACATTAACAACTATCTCAACTATTGTACCGCTTGTTCCAGCAGCACCAAGTAAAAATGCAAGTCTTGTATTGGAGGCCAAGACGCTTTCACAAGCCCCTGATGAACAGACGTTTCCACCACCTCCACTTGATCTTCCTCAGGAATTTCCATTGCCTCCACCACCTGATGCATTTCCTGAGCAAAATGTAAAAGACAACCACCTCAAAACGTTTCCTGAAGTGAAATCACATCAGCAAGATGAAAACAGTAATCACGAACCCAACCACCAACCAAAAAGTGGTATGGATACTCTTCATATCACAAGTAACTTGGAAGAACAACTTCTGCCACCACCTCCACTGGACTTCTAAGGTAAACACACATACATCCAACTACTGTAACATAAGAATAACGGGGACAATTATCAATAATAGAGTACTGAATGCTAACTTAGAATAGACAGTCTTAACCACATAGCAACAGCCTAACGCCTACAGACGTCAGAAAAAAAGGGTACTTATGCCTAGCCAACAGAATAAGCCCTGTAGAGCCCCCCGGTGATCAAAAATCTCCAGGGTTTCAGCTACTGGGGGCAGCTGAGACCCTAGAGATTATAGATTGGGGGCTTTTTTACCGTCACCAGTAATGTGATGACCGGGAAGAACCGTTTACTGATCATCACATTACAAAAAATTACATCGCCGGTAAAAGATTACTCTTACTCCTTTATCTGATAACTGGCAGATCACTCCCTCATTTTATGTGACCACAAAGGGGTTAACTGATTTAGCCCCCTAGTTTCACCAACAACCATGGGATTTGTTTTATGGATCTGGAAGTTAAACCCCTCTGTGACCAACAACGCAGGGAGTTAACTGCCAGTAATCAATTAACCCCTGTGTGTGACCACACAGGGATGATGATCTGCAATTAACCCCTTTGTGACCACACAGGGGTTAACTGCCGATCATCATCTATGGGACCACCCTATGCTGAATGAGAATCGTCGCAGGACTCCCACTAGACTACGTTGGACTTCCCACTGGACTACGTCGGACGTTACAGTAATAAAGATGGGATCTAAATATGTGTTTGTGGGTTTTTTTTCCCAATAAAATTTACTAGAGATTCGTAATTGCCCGGTCTAATATTGGCCAGACGTTATGAATTTGGGCTTAGTGCCAGCTGCCAAAATGCTGGCATTAACCCCTTAAATACCCAGTCTGCCACGGCTACTTGGCAACTGAAAGAGTGATACAGCGCCAGAAAATGGCGCTTCTATGAATGCACCGTTTTCTGGGGCGGCTGCAATTCGCAGCTTGGGCCTCCCTACGCTGAGGATTCCAGCCCCCAGCTGCCTAGTAGTACCTGGCTGGCCCAAAAATATGGCGAAGCCCACGCCATTTTTTTTTTTTAAGAAAAAATGGCTTTGCTGTATTTTGGTTACCAGCCAGGTATAACTAAGCAGCTGGTGGTAGCCTGTAACTGCCTAGTTGTACCTGGCTGGAAACTAAAAACATGGCGAAGCCCACGTCAATTTTTTTTTCAATTATCTCAAGAATTTAAAAAAAAAATGGCTCTGCTGTATTTTGATTACCAGCCAGGTAAAACTAGGCAGCTAGTGCTGGTGACCAAAAATGCAGCGGAGCCCTATATCTTCAGTGCAAAATCTCACATGTGGGAAACTCCATTGTTTAGGCACATCAAGCAATCTCCAAATGCGACATGGTGTTCACTAACAATTTCAGCTAATTTTCCACTTGGAGCGTCAAATGGCGCTCATTCCCTTCTGAGCCCTACCGTGCGCCCAAACAGTGGTTTTCTACAACATATGAGGAATCGGGTGTACTCAGGAGAAATTGTCCAATAAATTTTAGGATCCATTTTATCCTGTTGCCCATGTGAAAATGAAAAAATTGAGGCTAAAAGAACATTTTTGTGAAAAAAAAGGTACAATATACACTCGAATATAAGCCGACCCGAGTATAAGCCGAAGCCCCTAATTTTGCCCCCAAAAACTGGGAAAACTTATTGACTCGAGTATAAGCCTAGGGCAAAGCTGCCCTCATTCATTCCCTATGGGATTTGCAGTCATGTGGGGCAAGTGCGGTTTTGCACTTGCGGTTAGCCAAAAAAAATGCTGCTAGTAGCGTTTTTTTTGAGCTGCCGGAATTTCTCAGATCCGGAAAAACCGCACTTGCCACACATGATTGCAAGTCCCATAGGGAATGAATGGGGGCTTGCTGCAGTCTTACCGCAAGTGAGCCGTTATGCAGCAGATGCGGCTAAGCTGCCGGATCTGCTACAAATGGGCAGAAATGCTGATGTGAAAACCAACTAAATTTACGGTACCTCAGTATTCATATTTCCCTCACCATCCAGTTACTATAATCCTATCCCCTGCTCTATTATTACTTTCCCTCAGAATCCCTCTCTCCTTGCCATCACCTATTCATCTTTCCCCACTATTCATCTTTCCCCTGCTGAACTGTAATTAAAATCCCTTGCTCAGTGTGGCTGTAAGGCATTTATTTTACTGTGTGCAGCGGAGGGATCTGGCACAGAGACCCTGAACAACATTACATTACAGAAGAAGTAGCAAAAGGGGATTGCAGCGGAGGGATCTGGACGCAGGGTCCCGGACGCAAGTTAACGTAATGAATGCTGACAGGAGGAGAAGGATGGAGGTAACATGGTGTCCTCTAACAATTGGAGCTAATTTTCCATTCAAATTTTTGAAACTACATTCCCCAAGGAACTATCTAGATGCATATGAGCACTTTAAACCCCCAGGTGCTTCACAAATTAAACTGTTAAAATGAAAAAAGAAAATGTTTGTGAAAAAAAATACTTTCATTTTTGTGGATCAATTTGTGAAGCACCTGGGGGTTTAAAGTGCTCACTATGTATCTAGATAATTCCTTGGGGAATCTAGTTTCCAAAATGGGGTCACTTGTGGGGGAGCTCCAATGTTTTAGGCACACAGGGGCACACATGGTGTCTGCTAAAAGTTGGAGCTAATTTTCCATTCAAATTGTTAGCATAACTTTCTGGTTTAACAGAAAAAAATTAAAAATGTGAAAATTGCAACTTTTTTAAAATTGTCGCCAAATTTGATTTTTTCACAAATAAACGCAAAAATTTATGACCTAAATTTACTACCAACATGAAGCTCAAAATGTCATGAAAAAACTATCTCAGAATCGCTAGGATCCGGATCCGTTGAAGCATTCCAGTTATTACTTCATAAAGGGACACTGGTCAGAGTTGCAAAAAAAAATGGTCTGGCCATTAAGCAGCAAAGTGACTCGGTCCTTAAAGGGTTAAAGGAAAATGGTCAGGTCAAAAATCCATACGTACTTGCCATCATTTTCTAACTCCTCAACCTAAACTCTCTCTCCATTCATGTATCTCTTTTATTTATATCCCCCTACTATCCTCTTGCAAACTTCAAATAAAGAAGATTCATTCCATCTGTCACTCACAGTGAATGATCCACTTAGTTCTCTGCAATCCACCCACCATAGGATGACTATACTTGTCACAACACAGTACAGGAGATCACTGGGGGGGGGGGGGGGGGGGGGGGGGGGGGGGGGGGGGGCGCGCTGTATTCTCTTCTCTGCTCTATGTGTCTGCAGCCAGTAAAAAGGTGAAATACAAAAACTGTCACAGCAGGGTATCTGCTTACAGAAACAGATGGAGTCTAGATAAGATAGAGACATGCAATCTTTCTCTCCCTGTGTCCTCAACAGAATAGACCTCCTAAAAGTGAAACCACAGTGCCTGGATAGCAGAGGGAGGTAAGAGGAGGGAGGAGAGAACTGCTGAGAGGGAGGGCATAATTACATGACAGTTTAACAGTCAGGACTAATCGTCTCTGTTTATAATGGACATGACTATTGGAGCAGGTCTCTGCAGGGTCTGACAATGCTGAAAACATGGAAACTACATAGAGTAGAATAATGATTTTTCATGTTTTTAAAAGGTCTGCTTAGGCCCTATGCAAGGCTAATATTAGTATCATACTGAAAATTAACCTGACACTGCCAGATTTATCATAGTAGTTTACCTGGTGCATTTTTACACTGTCTAGTCTAAGTTAATGCCAATTGATAACTTTGTGGCAGAAATTTGCTTGATAAATCTTTTGTACTGTGTACATGAGAGGGAAGACTGTAGTTAACAGGCCGACACTGGTAAATTACCTTGGCTCGTCTGCTCCATAGACTGGGCCAACAGTGTGAGGAGGTGGATCCAGATGGGCTAGAGTTATGGTGACATCAAGACAATTACTGATAGAGAAGAGCCAAAGTGATGCTAGTGCTGAAATATAACCTCTATTCAATGTGCACTGACACAATCTCAAACTGATGTAACAATCTAGATAAAAATGATCAGAGTGGCACATGCTTGTCCTAACTGGCACACTGATGGTGGGTTTACACGCCGCGCCGCGTTATCGGCGTCCAACTCCGACCAAAAGTCAAGTGGGTCGCGAGTTGGACCCGATATCGTGTGCGCGTTGTACGGTTTGAGCGTACAACACGATGCTGGAACGATGCCAAAACGATATCGGAGTTGAATAGCCGAGCTATTCAACTCCCCGATATCGCATGGCCGTTGTAGCAGCATCGCTGCGTGTGACAGCCCAACTATGATGTGTACTCGCAACTCACCCATTAACTCCCATGTTAAATGGTCGTTACTGGGTTGGTGGGCGTACACATCGGAGGGACGTTGTTTCCCGATATCGCAGCGTGTAAACCGGCGATGCGATATCGGGAAAGGAGCTGAAAAAATGCGCGCTCCCGCGGCGTTGCCTCCGATATCGCCACGTGTAACCCCACCATGACAGATGGTGGCATTGCAGCAGAGTGGTGTCTACAATTAAAATTTCATTTAACAGACTGAACAAGCACGGGGCTGCAGACAGCTGGGCTGTACAGTAACAGATCACAGGAAAGCCTGGAGAAGGCTGAATGTGGTCTGGAAACGGAGTGAAAGTGACAATTATTTATTAATAGTAATAATAATAATAATAATAATAATAATAGTAAAGTTTTTCAACATTTCTAAACATAATTAAACTGGAAAATGAGATGAAGGACCAGACTTTATTCATATAGCTGACACATCTATAGCTGAGCCCCCACAAATATAAAAAGGCAATGTAAAGACAGACTGAATTACTATGATCAGCTCCAATTTAATACACTTAACACTGCATTACTGATGTTATAGTGAAGCGGTGACAATTCAGTCATGTATCTCCCTCCCAATGACTGCTAGCAATTAGACATCACACTGGCTGCTGGATTGGCTGCGATATGCTTCCAATAAATTAGAGTCAGCACTAGCACCAGTTCTGCAGTCCTCCGAATAGCTGATCAGATGTATGCAGAGCTCCCGCTCACAGCCGCACAATGCAGCTAAAAGGCACAAGCAGCAAGCAACTATAGAGGACAGCTGGACAAATGCCTGACACTTTATAACTGGCTACATTAACTATGTATTGATTCTGGATGGGAAATCCAAGTGGTAAGTCTTATTTATGTCGAATCTGCTAAAGGTCATAGGATGTAATACGCATGCAAGCAATTACTGTACTGTTTGCTGCAGTTACATTAGGCAAGAGGGCTTCAGGGCAGTAGGATGTCAAGGAAAATTTAGTGCTACACATATAGTGTGTGTGTTATAAAGATACACACATACACAATTTTTAGCTTGTATCGTACCTTAAAGCCACCTATAAACAAAGATTAGCAACTACTAATTAGCATATTCAATGCAAATGTTCTCCTATTATCTAGTACAATATTTGTGGCGCTGATTTTAATTTCATTACAGGCAACGATGGGACATCGAACAACACCCTTCCCAGGACTCCTGATTATCCTATGCTCTGTACCAAATATTTTCTGCCTCTGTCCCTTGAAGTGTGCTTGCTCCATAAAGAACAGAAATGTGGACTGTTCTGGCAGCAGTCTGACTGCATTGCCACATGGACTCCAAGACAATATCACACAGCTAAATTTGTCTCACAATTATTTGACTAATTTAGACTACCAATTGACTCGGTTCACCAATTTAAGAGCACTTGACCTCTCGCACAACTTGCTCAAGAGCTTGCCATCTCACATGCCGAGATCTCTGTGGGAAGTCTATGCCACACACAACAACATCACGATGCTTCATAAGCTGGACACCGCTTACCAGTGGAACCTGAAGGTGCTAGATGTCTCCAAGAACAGCCTGCAGAGGACAATCTTCATAAACAATACACTGATTAGTCTGCAGTTGCTGAACCTCAGCCATAATCAGCTCTGGACTGTTCCCACCAACATGCCAAGCAACATACTGACCATTGACTTATCCCATAATTCTATAACTCAGATCCTACCTGGAACTCTGGTGAGAATGCCTAAACTTCAAACCCTGTACCTGCACAATAACAGATTTACCTATATACCAAACCAAGCTTTTGATGAAATGGTACATATAGAAGAGATAACTCTCCACAATAACCCATGGTCCTGCGAGGATGCAGAGAACATGGACTATCTGATTAAGTGGGTGGATATGAAAAAATATCTCAGTCCTTGTGCCAACACCACCAGGGAACAGATTACTGAACTTCTACTAACACCATATGAAGCGACAAACAAGGTAACAACTGATGAAATTCCATCACATGCTACAACTTATTCTCATTTTCTTGAGGTTCAGGAAATCAAATTCCACAAAAAGGTTCAGTTTTCCGAGGCTGTTCCGACAACCCCACTTATTACAACAGACCAGATACTGCTTACAAGCACAGAAGACTCACAGTTCACAGATGAAGGCTCTGCAGATGGGATGATACATTTAGACTTTAACAATTTTGGAAAAGAGATGGATAATTTTCTAAGCTCAAATGAAGTAGAGGAAATAGAAATGTACAGCCCCACTGTGATCTTGAGCACTGATAATGGTATATCGAATGTAATCCTGAGCACAGATGATAATGGTCCTGAGGAGGCCACGCCAAGCACAACTGTATCAGAAGAGGAACATAGCACAATAGTTAAACTCAATGTTGTCCCTTCCTCTGCACCACAGACAGCTGCATTCCTTACAATCCCCTTTTTATTTGCTCCTTTCATGCTTGGGAATGTATAAGGGCATGATTTAAACAGGGTAAGGTAAGAATAATGTCTTTTTTAACAAGCCTGAAACTAAATTTTAGCAGTGTAGTATCCAATTCTCAAAGATGTCAAACTGTAAATCCTTTGCTTGAATGCTGAATGAGACGGTGAATGTCAATGCGCCAAACCTCTGATGTTGCTGATGTTATGTATGCCCATAAAATAAATAACCAAAAGCTATTTTATTAAACTGCAGATGAATGTTGTTTCTGCTGAATAGGATATTTCTTCTCCAACACACTTTTATATGTACTATGAATATAATGCTAATTATAATACAGATCAGTATACACATTTAGATTAATCAGTAGGCTGCTTGTATGTAACAGAAGGTAGATGCTTTACACTATAGGTTTTTAAACTGTGTTACGTGAATTAGACTGGTACATTACCCTGTGCAGTCCTTCCCATCCTGGTGAACAACACAGTACATCCAGTACACAGTACATACATATTAGTACACATGCCTCCACTCGCAGATTGCCCTGAATATCTCTTTCCCTCACGCACACACACTTTTAATCAATTAACCCTTACCCACACTAGTAGATCACCCTGTTCATCACCACACAGACACACACAATCCTCTACACGCTCACACACACACCTCCCCTACACACCCACTGCCAAACTTCCCCGGTTCATCTCCTCACCAACATAAGCTAGTGCACTGCCCTCTGTATTCAAAACCCACACACTGGAGCACTGCCTTGTAAATTACAACTGCCCCAACACACAATGGTGCTTTGTCCTGTATATTATGTTGCACAAACATATTGCCCTTAAATTCCACATTCACAACTCTCCATACGTCACCACATAGCCACACCTGCTGGCACATTGCCCTATTCATTACCACTACACACAGAGTGGCACATTTCTGTGTACATTACCTCAGGAACACATTTCCCTGTACATCTCCCCCACATTAGTGATTTGCCTTGCACATTCTTCCCTCTGCCCATATAAGTGGATTACACTGTACATTAAGCACCCCCAACCCTCCTCCCATATTGCGCATTGCCATCTACGTTATCTCCCACCACCCAAAGACATACACGCTGCCCTGAAAATTTTACCCTTCCGATTGGTGCATTGCCCCTGATATGCCCACACACACACACACATGTACTTGTGCATAACCCTTACACTCTACCCACCTATGCCATACTGGCACTTTGTCCCATACTTTACCTCTCACTACCGTCATGCCCCAAATACACTTACTGGTACATTGTCTTAAAAACTACTACTTCACACACATTGGCACACTTGCCGGTCATTTCACCCCCTTTTACTGGGCAGTTATTAAAATGGCACAATATGTCTTCAAAAAAAAAAAAAAAACAAGCGTACAAAATTTTTCAGGTGAATAAGTATGCTTGTGTTTACATAAAGAAGATCACCATCTCTGGCAATCATATGACTTGTATCTTAACTTTTTACCCAGGTTTTCATCAGCAAGACCATCTCTAATGCTCAGTTGTCTTTGATCCAGTGCAGACACCCCAACATATCTGAACTCGGGAGTCACATTTAGCTCTCAGAGTGTGTCGCGAGCCACCCCCAGCTCCCTCCCCCTCACAGAGGTGACATCCAGAGCCCCAATTACCAGTATGTATTAACAGACAAAGCTTTTCAACAGAAATCACACAGAGGCAGTATACAACAATCCAGGGATTCCTACCTTAGCCCAATTTAGATCTTTTCTTCTCTGCGGGGATACTCACAAAAGGCACCATCTGTAGACCTGCTCTTGATAGCTATTTACCAGACCTGGTGTTAATGCACCAAGCAGCCAAGAGCCACATGTTGGGGGTCCCCTGATCTAGTGGGTGGAGACTAGTTGCTATGATACACAGAGATATTAGGGATTCTTGCTCTCCTGTCACCTGACTGCATAACCTAGAGGACATTAGAGAGGAGTACTGAACAGTGTAGCTGTGAATCAAGAAATAGGGAAATATAAAGTACTTACTAGAAAGCAGCTCATCACTATCTTTTCTGCCTCTCTTTATGGCTGATCAGTTATATATTCAAATCTATTAATGTTAGGGAAAATATTCATGAGCATACAAGTATATACGCAATGTTTAGTGTTACTTCTTGGATGCAGCACTCATTTAGAGTCAGTGCCACCAGAAATACAGACCATATTTCTAATACTCTGAAACTTCTAAATCCAAATTGATTACAATGTAACATTATATGCCGATATTATCAAAATAACGATGACCCATGTCCACCTTTAAACTAGATTGTGCAAGTAATCTTAACCTATCTATTGAGGATTTATCAGCCTACTTTATACCCATCTACAGTGTAAACATTTCCCAGCATATCTAAAAATGATACAGATCTATTACAAACGTAGTTTGCTGCCACAGTAGTACAGATTAGTAGTACTAAAGCTTATTGATCATCAGTTTAAAAGATCCTTAGCCTGGAAGTACAAATACTGTATTTTTCGGATTATAAAATTCACTTTTGTTCCCCCTTTGGGGGAAAGTCTTATAATCCGAATCTACAGTTTCTGTACTGTAGGGTTGGGGGGGATGGGGTGGGGCCCTGGAGAGATGTGGTCTGGCTGTGGGCTGCAAAGGCAGCCCATGGTCACGTGCCCCCACTCATTATGCTCATATAATATGCACTGCATCCCACTGTCCACCTCTCAGTGTTCAAGCTGGCGTCAAGAGATGGACGGAGAGAGCCTGCTCTCACCCCCTCCGTTCTGGATGTATGAACCATCACTCTAAATGCCCCCATGCTGGCACGCACACAATAAAATAAATGCTACAACTTACCCTCGCCGCACCCTGCCTGCAGCTCGCCGACTTCTTCCTGTCTCTGTGCTGATCATGTGACTGGGGCGCTCAGTAACGTCATCACTGTGTGCCCTGGTCACATGATCGGATGCCATGCACAGAGACAGGAAGAAGTCAGCGAGCTGCAGGCAGGGAGCGGCGGAGGGTAAGTTGCAGTGTTTATTATTTTAGTGTGTGCGTCAGCATGGGGGCATATAGAGTGATAGGGGAGGAGTGACATATCCAGAACGGAGGTGGTGAGTGCAGGACAGAGGGCTATGTACCATCACTGGGAGCCACATCCAGGATGGGGGGACTAGGTGTACCATCACTGGGGCCATATCCAGGATGGGGGGACTATGTACCACCATGGGGGATAGTACCCACATGGCTATGTAGCCATCACAGGGGCTAAGTGTACCATCACACTGGAGGCCTAACTAACTGTCCATAGGGGGCCAAATACATGCATAGGGGGGCCAAACAGCATAAGGTGGCAGTACAATAGACACGCAGGATGGGTGAGGTCATGTACAAGGATGGGGGACATTATGCTGTCTGTAAGACGGACCCCATTTAATATTAACATTTTTTTCTCTTTTCCTTCGCCAAATTTATGGTGCGTCTTATAAAGCAAAAATATGGTAATTGTAGGATCTGTCCGTGTACATTAGAGCAGAACAGCCATTTAAAATTTGGCAATAGGTAAACAAGAATACTGTATATTGGACTTTAAAACTTCAATGTCCTTTGTTCCACATGAGAAATGCTGTCAGGGTTAGGCGTAATTCAGAGAGTGATGTCAGAACTGTTTTCTGACCCAAACAGTCTCATGCATACCTAGGATACCTGCGGCTAGTCTGTGCATTTATGTCAGCACTCAGATCATGATTCACAAACATTTGTATTCAGGCTTAGAGGGAGATTGCCACTTTCAAGATCACCTGTTACTAAGCCTTTGCTACCCCATCTGAGAGCAACAAGATGTAAAGGTAGACCCCCAGATTTCAGTCTTGTATCACTTACTCTACTGATTGTTGAGGTTTTGATACAAAAAAAAACGCTTTTATGTGCTACGGGTGTACTGGTTCTCTTAATAAGGAACCCTGTAAAATCTCTCCAACACCACTGATAGGCAACACTGAGCCTATGTACAGAAAGCATGGCAGCAGGTTATTCTCCCAGTTAAAATGATCTGCTGATAAAACTATTATTGTATAGGATTTGCACGAAGCAGCTCAATAAGTGATAAACAGCTGGAATCTGCATTTCTGCCCCTACATTACAGTTGCTTTAATATAGAAAAAGTGAAATCTGGTGAACGTTTCCCTTTAAAGGTGTGGCTAACTTTTGACTAAAAGACTCCAGGCACCCTAGTTAACCGACAGATCAACATTTTCCCCAACACACATGCAGGCTTTGAAAAGTTGTGAGATGTCAAAGAACTTCTCTTTCCACACTTGTTTAACGTTATCTCCATTTTTATTACAGTTAATGGGGCATAGTTATCAATTCTAATTAAAAATTGGAAAACTCACACTTGACAATGACAAAAGCACCAGATATATCACAGTTCATGCAGTTTGATAAATTTGGCTTCCATTTACTGTTTAGTCTACGTTTACAACACTTAGTTTTAGCACACTGTGATGCCTTATAGCCCGCACGCCTTTTGGTGAAGCTGCGCTCATTTTTGTAAAGTCATTCTATTTTGTTGGATAAAGCGAAGAAAAAGTTGACCCCTTAAGGGAATGTCACACGCGTCAATGTCGTCAGCGAGATGATCGCTGACGACATTCACGGATGATCGCTGGTGAGCTGTCACACAGGCAGACTCACCAGAGATCAATGGACCAGAGACATCGTGGAAACGATTTAAATATCGTTTCCACGATGTCTTGCTCCCGCTGCCAGCCTGCTGTAAGCGGGAGCAGGCTGGTCTCCAAGGTAAACTGCGGGTATCTAGGCAGCGCGCGCTGACCAGCTCCCAGCGCTTGCTGAGAGGCGCTTTGAGCTGGAATATCGCTACTCCCGGTGTCACACGCAGCGATGCTGCGTGTACACCGGGCGACCATCGCCAGGTTTTAGAGCAGGTTCTAAAACCTGGCAATCATCAACCAGCGATTTATCGCTGGTTGATTCAGCATGTCACACGCGTCAATATCGCTGCAACGTCACGTGCAGCCGTGATCGTGCAGGCGATATTGACGCGTGTGACATACCCTTTAGTGACCATCAATTGTCTTTTTACTGACCTGAGATATATGTTAAGTGAATAGCATCCCCCCAGGTGAATATGGAGAAGTTAGCAGTACACTATAGCGGACACCCTGCTGCATCAGTCATGCTCCTTGTTGGAACCGAACATGGCGGCTTTACCCTACAAATGTTACTGTCAAGTGACCACAGCAATTAGATGGTTAAAAGAGCAGTGGGTCTTAGTCTTCAACCCTATTGGCATCTTCACATTATGACTGTTTGGTCTACATGGCTGCCATGCTAATACACGGCCTTTACACCAGTTATAGGGGGCTGTTCAGAAGTTAGCAAAAAAATAACCTTTCCGGTCATGTCCCTTTGCATTTATTCCTGAAAAGCACTAAGGGTTAATAAACTTCCTGATAGCAGTTTTTTCTATGTTGAGGGATGTTTTCCAATACATAGGTCTCCCAAAGTCACTTCATAACTTAATAGGTCACTACAAAACTAGGTTTTGTACATTTCCTTGAGAAAATGAGAAATTGCTGCTACAATTTTCAACCGTCTAACATCCTAACGCAAAAGAACATTTTACAGATGGTACTGATACAAAGCAGACGTGAGGGAAATGTTATTTATTAACTATTTTGTGTGCTGTGTCCACCTGGATTAAAGGGAAAAACAAATTTTGAAAATTGCTACTTTTTTTAAAATGTAAAATTCCTGATTTTTTTTCAGAAATAAATGCAAAACATTTCCATTAACATAAAGTACAATGTGTCACGAAAAAACAGTATCAAACTCAAAGGAATATGTTACAGAATTCCAGAGTTATTGTCACATAAAGGGGGCACTGGCCAGATTAGAAAGATCTGGCCCGGTAACTAAGGGGACAGATAATGTTACAAGCCCGATTAATCTCCCCATTGTATTGAAGTTACTCAACACCTTTATTAGGTCGTGTTCGCACCACGGTTTTGTTCCTGTCCGTGGGGATCCTGTTTTTTGCAAGACCACACTGACAGAAACAGATGGGACCGGATGTGTTACTCCGGATGCCATTTCTGTGTCTGGATCCAGGAGTTTGAGGGATCCGGACACAGAAAGAGCTGGGAGCTGTACTTTCACTTTTGCAATGTATCTACATACATTGCAAAATGAAAAGAAAGCAATGGTTAAAGATGAAAAAAAATTGCTCACCTCTCCACCGAGTGTCCCGCGATTCGGGGCTACCACCTCCAATGGCTGCAAGACCTTAATCAGCTGACCGGGCGGGACAACCCGATCAGCTGAGCAGCTTAAATCGCCCACCAAGACCGACCAGCGGGTGGGTGATTTAAACCGCTCGGCTAATGCGGTCATGTGACACATCAGCTGATCGGGTTGCCCCGCCTGATCAGCTGATTTAGGTCCTTGCAGCCATCATAGGTGGACTCCTCGCATCAGGGGACACTCGGTGGAGAGGTGAGCATTTTTTTTTTTTAACCATTGCTTTCTTTAATTTCACTTTAGCAGTGTATGTAGATAAACTGCTAAAGTGAAATTACAGGAACAGAGCAGTTTTAGTGTACTGAGCATACTCCGTACACTAAAACCATATCCGGGAAATGATTCTGTTTTTCCCAGATCCGGCGCTCATAGACTCCCATGCTATGTGCACCAGATCAACCCGGATTCATTTTGATCCGATTTTTTCACCGGAGCCCAAAATCGGAGTAGTCTCTGATTTTTGTGCCCGGAAAAAACAGGACAGAAACAAATCCAGGACTGACTTGACAAAACCGGATGGCCATTTATGACCAATCTGGCACCATAGAGATACATGGGAGGCAAAACAGGATCCTGTTCTGTCCTGTTCAAAACAGACAGAACAGGATCCCAAAAAACGAGGTGTGAAGCCAGGCTTAGTAAATTTGCTGGAAAAAAAAACAGACCAAAAAAAAAAAAAAAAAAAAGTTTACCATAAAATTTGACACAAGTCCTATGACTACATGGCTCAGAGGCAACTTTATTGCTACTAACAGACCCATAATGAGGTATCGTATATTAAGGTTTGGGAAACAAAGATTTATGTTAGTGTTTGCTGATATTTTACTTACCGCCTAGCAATGTAGTAAAAAACTGGATTCCCAGCCTTCGATGTCCCTGCTTGGTAAAATATGTTTAGAGTTTTTAATGCTTTAAATTCTTCTTTCTCGTGCACCTGGTGCCTATAGAACAGAAAAACATTGTCATTCACTTAAGTCCAACTAGCCAAAGCAATATGTTAGTAATTTCAATAATGATGGAACGTGTATGATACCTAGTCATAAATTCTTCAAACTTGGAGCTTGTGAGATTTAGACTTGACCAATGTGTGTCAGCAACTGGTTTGTGTTCTGGGGGTCCAAGATAGGCAAGTAAAGTTGCCATTTTGTCAAAGGTCCCCTTTCCAACAGCTTTATGATCCCTTTAAAGGCAGAAATCAAAATATACTTGTGTAAACAATGATGGAGTTACAAGACATGCATCATGTCAGTGCCAAAACACAGGCCTGATCAATCAATGCAGGAGACTTGTAATAGAATATCTGTCTGCATACCGGTTACTAGATAGGTACTGTCCAATCTTCTCCTGATTGTTCCAAAGCAACCGATGTAAGGCAAGGACATTCCCATCCGTAATGAACGAGAGGCTGTGATTAACTGTGTCACTTGGAGGGCAATTATTTGCAATGTCAAAGAAAAACCTATGAAAAAAAATGTTGATTAGTTAAACATTTCATGTTAACGGAATTTGTCTTTAAAGAGAATGTATCAAAACAAATAAAGAAAAAAATAACAAATAATGTAAAGTATTAATGCTTTATTTTTTTAAGTACTAGAAGGAGCAGGTGGTGAAATTTGCCATGAAAACCTAGTGTACTGCTAGGTCACATTACGACTGCAGTACAGTAAATGAGTACTGGATCTGCTCCATGTGTCTGATGTCTTCCCATCCCTGTCTGGGCAATTGAAAAAGGATAATGGAAAATGGAGTTTAGGATCACAGTGCAGAGCCATTTTGTTGTTGACTGCAATGTGATACAGACATGGATAGTCATCGAGGAACTTGATGGAGGCTTTCCTGCTGAGGTCAAAATTGAAAATGTTCTTGCAGTGCAATAAAAACATAAATGGCTAAAAACAATTCTCCCTTTGTTTCTCTGCAGTTTTTTTTACGGCATTTATTGTGATTAAAACAAAAATTGACTTGACATGATTCCCCAGATGAGTACAATACCAACAAACTTATATGGATTTTGTTACTATTGTAAAAATTTATGAACAATTCAGAAGTTTAAAAAAAAAAAAAAAAAATGTAAAATGTAATATTTTTTCATGAAGGCTTGAATTTTTATGTAGACAGCTGCTGCCGTATTTATTGATACCAATTTTGGGTCCATATGTTAGTTTTATAGATTGTTATAAGAAGGTGAAGAAACTGAAAATCCACAATTCTGCCACTTGGATTATTTTTTGTTTACGGCATTGCATTTACAGGGGTATTTTATATTATGACAAATCAGATTAATGGTGCTTTCACATCAGCAGTTTTTGCCAATCGCGGCAGATGCGGTGAAAAAACCGCATCTGCCGCGATTACTGCATAACCGCTGCACTTGCGGCACAGTTGTGGCAAGCCCCGTACAATTCTATGCGGGCTTGCGGCAGTGCGGTATCGGCACTTGCGCGGCCGCAAAAAAAACGTGGCTGAAACCCACTTGTGCCGCACACTTACCTCAAGCCCCATAGACATTGCATGGGGCTTGCCGCAACTGTGCCGCAAGTGCAGCGGTTATGCAGTAATCGCGGCAGATGCGTTTTTTTCACCGCATCTGCCGTCGATCGCAAAAAACGCTGATGTGAAAGGGGCCTTAGGGCCCTTTCACATCAACGTCTTTGATTCGCGGCAGTTGCGGTGAAAAAAACGCACTCCCGCGATTACCATAACCGGCTGCACTTGGTTGGGCAAGCTTATAATGTAACAGCTGCGGCAGTGGTATATGCGGTGCTTGCGGCAGGTGCGCCGGAATAATCGGAGCACTATCGGTTCGCAAGGTGCATGCGCGAATTAAAAACCGCGGGGCCCCGCTGCTTTATTTTCGCTGACGCGCGGCGTTAGCCCGATCAATTAACCTGCACTTGCGCAAGCCCCATACACATTGTATGGGGCTTGGTGCCCGCAAGTGTGCTTGGCAAGGAGGTGCAGCCGTTATGCGGTAATCGAGGCAGTTGCGTTTTTTTCACCGCAACTGCCGCGATCAGCGCAAAACCGCTGATGTGAAAGGGGCCTTATACAGATGTGGTGATACCAAATATGTTTATGCTTTATATCTTTAAAAGAGAAGTGGGTGAGTGGGGGTGATTCCTTGTTTTGTTTGAGAGAGACTCTTTCAAAACAGAGGGGGAGTGGGTTCAACTATCTACTATTCCCCCTACAACAAACCTCTACTATTATGCTATGGTTTTAAGTTCTTCACTTGCTGTTCGTTTTAACTGTTCCTGGGAAAGCTTGGATAACATACAAGTGAATGAATTTAACAACCCCCCACCTCAGTCTCCTACTCAATGCCAGTACTGGTCACTGCTTACTGATACTTACAGGGATCAGATTGCAGCTGTAATATCATTGTCAGCTGCATCACTGTGATCACAGTACTTACCAGTGAGCAGGAGTCCAGGCAACCAATGCTGCCTTGTGCCTATTCCTGTGCTCACTTATGATTGTTATTACTGTGAACCAAGCTCTGCAGTTGGCAATTAAATTACTTTGAACACTGTAAGTACTCGTCACAGAGAGAATATTGTAACTTTGTGCTAAGTGCAGGGCTATAATAAAATGGCACTGAGGCCCACCTACAGCTGTGAACAGGGCAAGCCCAGGGTGGGCACAGTTCAGAGCAAAAGAAGCTGCAAGCATAGGGCATTGCGAGTGGATTTGACGTTAGTCTCCTACAGCCCCTTTCGTGCACTGAAACACCAGCAAATAAAAATAACTAACAACATGAAAATCAAATCCAGAATACTTGATGAAACTTGGTCAGCTTTTTGCATAGCAGAAAATTTGCTGACACCTGAATTAGCTCTTCACCTAACATCGGACTGACCACTGAAAGGTGCTGAAGACTACAGCACATCTGGATATCATGCACCATTAATAGGTAACATGGTCAAAGATTTCCCTGAAAAACCCTTGTGATACCGAAAAGCATGGGCACATTTGGTGAGTTAAAGCAAAATTCTTTTAAATGGGTTTCAAAAGTATAACACTTGTCACAAGTATTCTCAAGACCGTCCATAGACCGTATCATTGAGGTCAGGTGATTGGCTGAAGTGACATGGTATTAAGGCTGCAATGTATGCAGCCACTGTACAGATTAAATGGAGTGACTAGCTCCGGAATGGAAGAGGAGTGTTACTTCTTCATCAGTAATGCTGCCTCTGAGGAGCATTTACGATAACATGGAAAACCCTGGTATGAGCTGCTCTCAATTTTGTATGCTTTCCTTTTGCAAAATCAATGCCAAAAATACAATATTTTCGCACAAATTCAGATTGTGAGATAATCACAGCATGAATGCAACATTAAAATCCTAAAGAATTCATTATTCACAAAAGTAAAAGTTGAATATATTTTTTACATTTTAGACAAACCTATTTTCAGACAGAATTCGGAGATAAATACATCTTCAGTTAGTCGGAGAGCAGCAACATAAATGAGGAACTCAGCAGGTCCTTACATTATATTGATTTTAGAGAAACTTGGATACTTTTATAACTTACTGCGTGTGTGTGTGCGCCTACAGTGGGTGCATACGCCGAAAATGATGCATAACAGAGCACACTGTGACTACATCTGCACCATTACTGTCAACGGCCCTGTATCGGACATAAGCCCCTAAGCGACCACTGAATGGAGGACAAAACGCAGTGTGAAAGATTCCTTAAAGTGGCTTTATAGGAGAACTGAAATTTTGATATCGAGCTCACCCACAGATAGTTTGTTAATGAGGATCCAAGCAGCACAATGCACATTAATCAGCTCATTCTTGGGGACCCACCAAACTCATCTGACATCTTATAACCAATAACCCTTTTAATAGTAGGGAATATGAGCTGAATTTTATGAATACAAGTTGCTATTAGAAGTACAATATCTAAAGCAGAAAACCTTTAAAAGCATTAGATATATTTTTCTTGTTTTAATACAGTAACAAATTGAGGCTTAAAACATACCTAGCGATATACAAGAGCTGAGAAGAAAAACAGCAGCATCAGTATGACCATCATGAATAGCAAGTGATGTGTGCTCATAAAGATCTACAGGAACTCATATTCAAGATATTAGCCATGAAAGGGCAGCAAGCTCATATGCCCTTTAAGATCTAAAATGTAATTAAAGCTGTGAATTCATTAGAAGATCAAGATCGTTGTAGATAGGACAGGGTGAGGTATCTCATTGGGTTCATATATTGTAATTCTTATGTTAACACACACTAACAGTTAATATGAGCTTATGACCACTTCTAATAATTCAGATGAGATCTGTTGAAAAAGAGCCAGAAATAAAAAAGGAGAATTTTGTGTACTCACTGTAAATTACTTTTCTCTTAGCCCTCTAATTGGGGGGGACAGGACCATGGGTGTTATGCTGCTGACCACTAGGGAGGAGACACTATGCAGAATCTGTAAAATAGTTAAAAGGCTCCTCCTCTGCAGTATACATCTCTGGAGCAGGAAGTGCTTTACCAGTTTTGTGCCAAAGCAGTAGGAGAGTTAACCGATAAAAACAGTATAACAAGGACTGTAACCACACAAGCAACCTGTGTACACAGCTATAGCTAATGAAGTAATAACCGTGTAACCAGTCATGTAACTAAACAGGCACGTGTGTTAGCAGTTAAGAGTTATCATAGTAATAATAGTACCACAAGGCCTGTCTAACCAGGCACTTGTGTAATTAGTGAGCAGTTAACGGAGCAATAATTGAGTAACAAGGCCTGACCTAAACAGGCTTAGGGTATGTGCGCACTGGTCGGGTTAGGGCCGGATTAGGTGTGTAAACCGCCGGTCGGTTTACATAAATTTCATGTAAATTTATGTTAATCCAAACCGGCGTTTGGATTAACATAGAAACCTATGTAAACCGACACCCGCTGTGCACACAGCGGCGGTTTACACATGCTCATCCGTTGCTAACCCGCTGGGTTCCCAGCGGGTTAGCAAAGAATGAGCTTGTTCTATAATACGGCCGGTTCTGCAGCGGCTGCAAGCAGAATCATGTACTGCTTCCAGCCGCCGCAACACCGCCGCCGCTAACCCGCCCGTCACCCGCCCGTCTCCCGCCGCACATACCCGACAGGAAGCCGGTGGACGGCTCCGGAGCTTCCTGTCGGGTCCCGCCCAGCCGCCGCCGCCACAAACCCGCCCACCGTGCGCACATACCCTTATAGTACTACAAGGCCTGTAACCAGTTACCAGTTTAAACTGTCACGGTAAACAGCTGGATAATAGTCACATATGCGTGACTATGTTAACTATCTAACCGCTGACAAGCCATGTGAGAACTGTAGCAACCCCCGGGACAATAGGGCGGGTGCTGTGTCCCCCAATTAGAGGCTAAGAGAAAAGGAATTTACGGTGAATACATAAAATTCTCCTTTTCTCCTTCGCCTCATTGGGGGACACAGGATCATGGGACGTCCTAAAGCAGTCCCTGGGTGAGAAAACAGCATGGAACTAGTAATACTGAGCATATTCAGTGAAAAACTATGTACAGACAGGTGGGCTGCTGGAGCCCGGAGGCCACGTCTACGTCTACCTAAACCTGCGTTTGCCGAGAACAGAGTGTAAATACTGTATTGGCTTGAGTATGTGTGTGGGCCGACTGTTTGGCTGCCTTACACACTTGTTGCTCTGACCACTGTTGCTGAACGGCCTACGAGGTCTCCACTGCCGTAGTATAAAGTGCTGTGACACTGCCGGAAGTGGTGAGCTTTAGATGGTAGAGTCGGCATAGGGCCCTTTCACATCAGCGGCGCGGTTGCGGTAAACGCCATAGAAAGTATAGGTGGACTTGCGGCAGGTGCGGTTTTGGCACTTGCGGCAGGTGCGGCCGCGAAAAAAACCGCGGCTGACAGCATTTTTTTTCGCGGCCGCACCTGCCGCAAGTGCCAAAACCGCACTTGCCGCACCTGTCTCAAGTCCGCCTATACCTTGTATGGCGTTTACCGCAACCGTGCCGCAAGTGCAGCCGGTATGCGGTAATCGCGGCAGATGCGTTTTTTTCACCGCATCTGCCGCGATTTGAAAAAACCACTGATGTGAAAGGGCCCTTAGATGGTTAGACGAATCCATCTGTTTAGAGGAGCCTCAGAAGCAGACTTAAATTTATTTCTGCCTTCTGGAAGAAGGAAGAAAGAGCATCAGACATCTTCGAAGGGCACTGTCTTGGATACTTAGCTGCATATGGACCTGCTAAGGTCCTGCATATGTACAGTGGTGGCCAAAAGTATTGACACCCTTGCAATACTGTCAGATAATACTCAGTTTCTTCATGAAAATGATTGCAATCACAAATTCTTTGGTATCTTCATTTAATTTGTCTTCAATGAAAAAACACAAAAGAGAATGAAGCAAAAAGCAAAACATTGATAATTTCACACAAAACTCCAAAAATGGTCTGGACAAAAGTATTGGCACCCTCAGCCTAATACTTGGTTGCACAACCTTTAGCCAAAATAACTGCGATCAACCGCTTCCGGTAACCATCAATGAGTTTCTTACAATGCTCTGCTGAAATTTTAGACCATTCTTCTTTGGCAAACTGCTCTAGGTCCCTGATATTTGAAGGGTGCCTTCTCCAAACTGACATTTTTAGATCTCTCCAGAGGTGTTCTATGGGATTCAGGTCTGGACTTATTGCTGGCCACCTTAGAAGTCTCCAGTGCTTTCTCTCAAACCATTTTCTAGTGCTTTTTGAAGTGTGTTTTGGGTCTTTGTCCTGCTGGAAGACCCATGACCTCTGAGGGAGACCCAGCTTTATCACACCTGGCCCTACATTATGCTGCAAAATTTGTTGGTAGTCTTCAGACTTCATAATGCCATTCACACGGTCAAGCAGTCCAGTGCCAAAAGCAGCAAAGCAACTCCAAAACATCAGGAAACCTCCGCCATGTTTGACTGTAGGGACCATGTTCTTTTCTTTAAATGCCTCTTTTTTTTCTCCTGTAAACTCTATGTTGATGCCTTTGCCCAAAAAGCTCTACTTTTGTCTCATCTGACCAGAGAACATTCTTCCAAAACGTTTTAGGCTTTCTCAGGTAAGTTTTGGCAAACTCTACTCTGGCTTTTTTATGTCTCGGGGTATCCTACCATACAGTCCCTTTTCATTCAGACGCCGACTGATAGTACGGGCTGACACTGTTGTACCCTTGGACTGCAGGGCAGCTTGAACTTGTTTGGATGTTAGTCGAGGTTCTTTATCCACCATCCGCACAATCTTGCGTTGAAATCTCTCGTCAATTTTTCTTTTCCGTCCACATCTAGGGAGGTTAGCCACAGAGCCATGGGCTTTAAACGTCTTGACACTGCGCACAGTAGACACAGGAACATTCAGGTCTTTGGAGATGGACTTGTAGCCTTGAGATTGCTCATGCTTCCTCACAATTTGGTTTCTCAAGTTCTCAGACAGTTCTTTGGTCTTCTTTTTCTCCATGCTCAATATGGTACACACAAGGACACAGGACAGAGGTTGAGTCAACTTTAATCCATGTCAATTGGCTGTAAGTGTGATTTAGTTATTGCCAACACCTGTTAGGTGCCACAGGTAAGTTACAGGTGCTGTTAATTACACAAATTAGAGAAGCATTACATGATTTTTCTAACAGTGCCAATATTTTTGTCTACCCCCTTTTTTATGTTTGGTGTGGAATTATATCCAATTTGGCTTTAGGACAATTCTTTTTGTGTTTTTTCATTGAAGACAAATTCAATGAAGATAATAATACCAAGGAATTTGTGATTGCAATCATTTTCAGGAAGAAACTGAGTATTATCTGACAGAATTGCAGGGGTGTCAATTCTTTTGGCCACAACTGTAGGTCCATCGCGACGTGATAGACTGAAATTGGGCGTAGCGATGGCCGAGAGATATTTTTATTTAGATGAAAGGAGTATATTGCCTGTAGAAGACGGATGGAACCAGCCGTAGGGTAATCTTGTCTTTGTGGAAGATCAGAACAGATGGTTTACAGGAGGTCACACGCCAGTACCGATAAAGTTTCCGCGAAAGATAATTGCCACCGACACATATCATTGTTTGGATCAGAATGCTACGGGCAATATGCTATACAGGCTCAAAAGATGGTTCCTGTGGGGCCGTGAGGACAAAGTTAATGTCCCATGTGTAGTCTAGGTGTATGGAGAACTTAAATGGCATACTCTTCGAAGGACGGATTTCACCGGCTGAAACCTGCAGTGAGAGACTCTGAGGTTAAACAGGAGTCTAGGTCTGCGTGAAAGAAACGGAGAGATCTTGATATGAAATAGGGCCAAGGAGCATGACCTTCAGAGGTGCCATAAGCAAAACAACAAAACGATTACACCTGCTTCATGTTATATCATTGATAAGGCTGGTTTCCTTGCTGTGACTATGGTCACTACAACATCCTAGAAAAAACCCTTGGTTTAAGTTCCAGGTCTTAATGGCTATGTTAGTATATCATGGTTGAGGAATTCTGAGGGCGAACCGACCCTGAGAAAACCGGGACTGGACTATATGTTAGTTGTCCTGGTACTGCTGCTACGAGTTGGACATAATCTGCGTACTAAGCGCATCTGGGCCATTCTGATGTCACAAGGATGATACGGCGACATTCTTGTTTGATATTCCGCACTACCTTGGCAGTGGTGAAGGAATATACAGGCGACGGATACAGGTCCAGTCTTGGACTATTGCGTCTATCGTATTGACTGTGGGTCCTGGGACCTGGGCAGGACGGTTTGAATCTTTGCATTGAGGCATGATACTGTCAGGTCCACCTCTGTGGTTTCCGGTCGCTGACAGCTTTGATAGAGGACATCTGGATAAAGGCTGAGTCTATTCCTTGGCGGGTTAGAACATCCACTTTCTAGATGTGTACACTTCTAGATGTTTACACAAGGCATGAGAACAGGTAACAGTACAGTGTTCGCAGATTCAACATAGTGCAGGATCTGGCGAACTTCTGTTAACGCTTGGATACTGCTGGTTTTACTCTGGTGGTTGACATCTGCCACGGTTGTGACCTTCTCTGTGTTCTGAGATGTATGAGTGCCAGAGGGTAACCGAATGATTTCAGTACCAGAAATACTGCCTGAATCTTTGTAGAATGAGGGTAATATTAGGGCGTGGACGCAACTACTGCCATGTGCATTGTGATGGGGGTACCTCTGTCTACCTCCTGTTGTCGTGCCATGCATAGCATGGAGCATTGAAAGAAAAGGGCGGAGGTGTAGATGAGCCAATGCAACTGCCTCCCATGCTGCCACTATCCTGTCTAGGACTTCCATGGCAGTTGTGACTGACTGAGGATACCACTGACGGATACTGGGGGTTTCCGGACTAAGAATCCGTGCCTTGTCTGTGGAACTTTGACTCGAGCTGTGGATCTGTTGCAGCTAAAGGCAGCTGTGTGTATCCGATGCGGTGTGCCCAATATGGCTGAAACACCATATGTGAAGGTGTAGCATGCGGCCGTCAGGCGTACGCAGCGTAGCTGGTACTGCTGGAGTGTGTGTGCTGTTTGCCGCATGTGCCTTGGAATTGTGGTAAACTTGTGTAGGTTGCTTCGCCAACCGAGTCTTCTTAACATGAACCGTGAAAGCGACACTGTGTTCGCAGACTTTGAAAGTCATGCATTGGTGAATAAGTTGTCCAGCCATGGGCAACTCCTGGAATGCAGTATAGACATTGCTAACTTTAGTCAGGGAAAACTGTATTTATGTGCTACCGTCTGACGGTATTCTCCTTTGACCCCTGAGCAGAGAAGGGACTGACTGCGTGGAATGAGTTTCGGGCCACGGTCATACTGGGGACTGGAGAGCCCATCCCATGGGTTAATGCAGGCGGGAGTCTGCTAGGTCCCGCTTCGGATCGGTCTGTGTCGAGTGCTTGCGCGTGTTATTTCAACCTAAGTACCTATACAGGTGCAGCGAGGCGATTGGTAGCTGGATTCGTGTTTCACGTTGTACGACCTAAAGCTTCGTATTTGTAGTGTGGGGAGGGAGGCGGCCAGGCCTTGTGCCGTCGCAACTTTAACCCAAGTCCCCAACAGTGGGGAGTCGAGGAAGGAGTATGGCGTATAGCAATCTTGGCTACGACCCAGCACCCCCAACAGTGGTGAGCTGGGAAAGTAGTATACTATGGATTTTAGTTTCTATAGACTTTTAGTTGAATTAACCGTGCAGCTGCGGATCAGTGTTTTCAGCCTGGGTCTTGTGACACTTGGTTGTCATCAGCCTCAACAAGACTCCAGCTATGGGGTGTGGACAGAATTGGCAACCTGTCCTGGGACGCCTTACCATGTGTTGAGTAATTGCAGGTTACATCAAATTCAACTGGGCTGTCCAACAGTGAGGGGCCGAGGAAGGAATCTGTGAGGTGAACTTGTATTAAGTCTACCCGAACCTAGTTGTCTCTGCTGCGCGGGGGCCCGAGAAGGAGTATGTTGGACGAGTCATTGATACGTTTGAATATCCTGTGCTGCGCCAACGTTGGGTGCACCGAGGAAAAGTCTTGTCGGTGCTTCACTTTAACCTAGCTACCGCTATGGTAAAGCCATAATGTTGGATATGTGCACCAACAGGTAGCTGCATTAGGTACGGTTGTAGGATATACGTACTCCTTGCGGTAGGCCGTGTGCTGGACAGCGAACTTTAGCCTGTCCCAGTTCGGGCATTAGGGATGTGCTTTCTACTGTACAAAACTGTACCCAGCCTTAGGCCCCTCAACTGCTATTCATAGCAGTATGATGCTCGTTACATGGTGTACATTCATGCCTCTGCTTTTCACCATTCCTCATGATCACTGTTCCATGACCTAGAGTTAGTTCTCCAGCCCCTCCCAAGTTTTATTACTTTTGTCTAACTCACAACATCTGCTCACTTCATCCACACTCAGCCCCTAGTCCACACCTGAAAAATATTTAGCAGTGATATATTCACAACCACAAGTCTGATCCAGACTTTGTCTGATCCATGCATCTTTCAAACTACATCTTTCAAAGTACATTTTCTAAGTACAATACTTAGAAATGGACTGGAAAAGACTGGCAGGTAAAGGAATATAAAGCCTCCACAATGTTTCCCTTCTAATCTCTACCACTCTTACTACTTCATTCATATTAACTCCTTAAATCCCTTCCACAAGTAAAGAACCAGTCATCAGTCCACCCATCCTCCCCAGCCATCTTACCTCCTCTTGACTACTATTTCTCCCCATACTGGCTGCATCACCTTGTCCTCGGCTCCACCATCCTGTGCCAGACTGTGCTATACTTCGTCCCCAGCAACATCTCCACTGGACTGTAGCTCATACCTTGATGACATTCCACCCCGGACTGAACCCTGGATGCCTCACCTGTCCCACAGCTGCTCCATCAGCCGACCCCGCAACCGCCTCTGTCAACCCCGACTGCCTCGACCGATTCCTCAACTGCCCCATCCATCCGACCCCCCGCCTTGCATCTCATCCCCGGTCACCACCTCATCCCGTGACCGCTCCCCACTGATGACCATTCACCCACTACCACAACTTTTCCCACTCTGCTTCTGACCCCTGCTGCCACACTCACTCCCTGCTCTCGGTATGCAATGTTCCCGCTACTCCTCACGCTCACTCCCATCCTTCACCACTTCCTACTACCCCCAACTTATACCCCTCCCAGCAACGAAATACTGCTCTCACCCTCCATCCTGCCGAACCACCTCACCCACTTCAACAACCTTTTCATTCACTTTCAATCCTCAATCACCAAACAAGCACGCCCGCCTCGCAAGCTCTCATGCTCCCACCTGCTAACCCTCTGTCTACTCCTCCTCGCCGGTGACATCTCCCCAATCCTGGCCCCCCCGCCACATCCCCACAACAACCTTCATCCCACGACCCACTGCCAACCCTCGCAACCTCACCACCACACCAACATCAGACCCATTCCCCCAACCCATGCCCGCACCTACCGCCCTACCCAGCGCACTCTGGAATGCCCGCTCAGTGTGCAACAAACTCCCTGACATCCATGATCTCTTTATCTCGAGGAAACTGTCATTCCTTGCCCTCACCGAGACCTGGATCACCTTCTCCGACACGGCCTCCCCTGCTGCACTATCCTACGGCGGTCTCAGCCTGTCCCACACCCCCCATCCCTCTGGCAAACACGGCGGTGGAGTCGGCATACTGCTGTCCAACACCTGCGCCTTCAGCCCTATCCCCCCGCCCCCATCTGTCACTGTCCCCTCCTTCGAAGCCCACTCGGTCCAAATCTTCTCCCCCTGCAACCTCCAACTAGCCATCATCTACCGCCCCCCCCGGACCCATCTCCTCCTTTACTTGACCACTTCAACACCTGACTACTTCACTTCCTCTCCACTGACATCCCCTCCATCATCATGGGTGACTTCAATATCCCCGTTGACACTCCCCGCCCAGCCGCCTCCAACCTTCTTTCCTTGACCACTTCCCTAGGGCTCTCCCAATGGTCCTCCTCTCCCACCCACGAACAAGGCCACACGCTTGAACTAATCTTTACCCACCTTTGCTCCCTCTCTAACCTCACAACCTCGGAACTCACACTGTCTGACCACCATCTCTTGACCTTCTCCGCCCTCTCCTCCCCTGCCACACTACCCCCTCTCCGCAAACTTGATCACCCTCGCCGAAACCTAAAAGATCTTGATCTTCCTTTATTCTCTGAATCACTCCTCCCTCTCACCGACATACCCTCCGCTGACGACATTGACATTACCACCACCAATACACCACCATAACGAAGCTCTCGACCTAGCCGCCCCCCTCACTCTCCATGCTCCACGCATTAACAGGCAACCCTGGCACACCACCCTCACTAAAACCTCAGACGGGTGTCCAGGGTCGCCGAGAGGAGATGGAAAAAGTCCCACACCCCCGAGCACTTTGCTCTGTTCAAGCAATCCATCACTGACTTCAAGACAGCACTTGCTACCGCCAAGCAAGTGTTCCTCTCATCCCTTATAACCTCTCTGTCCCGCAACCCCAAACAGCTCTTCAAAACTTTCAACTCCCGCCAGCTCCTCCCCTCATCTCTGCTGAAGACTTTGCGACCTTCTTCAAGGAGAAGATCGACAAGATCAGAAACAGCTTTGGTCCACTATCCCCACAACTCCCCTTCCCACCTACACTGCCCTCCTCCTCCATCAGCCACTTCCCTCCCATAACTGAAGACCAACTCTCCTCCCTCCTGTCAAAATCACACCTCACCACCAGCGCCCACGACCCGCTCCCATCCCACCTCATTCCCAACCACACCTCCATTTTCATCCCAGCCCTCACCCACCTCTTTAACCTTTCAGTTAGCACTGGTGCCTTCCCCTCGGCCTTCAAACACGCCCTAATCACACCCATCCTAAAAAAAAACCTCACTTGACCCTACCTGTGTCTCTAACTATCGCCCCATATCTCTTCTCCCATTAGCCTCTAAGCTACTTGAACAGCACGTGCACTCCAAACTGTCCTCCCACCTCTCCTCGTGCTCCCACTTCGACCGCCTGCAGTCCGGCTTCCGACCCCTCCATTCCACTGAAACAGCCCTGACCAAAGTCACCAACGACCTACTGACCGCCAAGAACAAACACCACTACTCCATCCTCCTCCTTGACCTGTCTGCCACCTTCGACACGGTTGACCACTCCCTTCTTCTCCAGATCCTGGAATCCCTCGGCATCACCCACCTTGCCCTCTCCTGGTTCTCCTCATACCTAGCGGACCGGACCTTCAGCGTCTCCCACTCCCACACCTCCTCCTCACCCTACCCCCTTTCTGTCGGAGTCCCCCAAGGTTCGGTCCTGGGACCCCTACTTTTCTCCATATACCCTCGGCCTAGGGCAACTCATTGAGTCCCACGGCCTCCAGTACCACCTCTACGCCGACGACAGCCAAATTTACCTGTCCGGCCCTGACATCATCTCCCTACTCTCCAAAATCCCACAATGCCTTTCCGCCATCTCATCCTCCTTCTCTGCTCGCTTCCTTAAACTCAACATGGACAAAACTGAATTCATAGTCTTTCCCCCAAGAAATTCCCCCCCACTTCCCAACCTATCCATCCATGTCAACGACTGCGCCCTCTCCCCAGTCCCCCAAGCCAAGTGCCTCGGGGTAATCCTTGACTCCTCCCTATCCTTCAAGCCCCACATCGAGGCCCTCACCACATCCCTCCGGCTCCAGCTCAAGAACATCTCGCGGATCCGCTCCTTCCTCACCCACGACACCACTAAAACACTCATTCATGCTCTTATCTCCCGCCTTGACTACTGCAACCTCCTTCTCAATAGCCTCCCGGCTAACTCCCTCACACCTCTCCAGTCTATCCTCAACTCCGCTGCCCGACTCATCTACTTGTCCTCCTGCTACTCCCCTGTCTCCCCCCTCTGCCAAGCCCTTCACTGGCTCCCCGTCTCCAAGAGATCCAAATTCAAAACACTAACCATGGCGTACAAAGCCATACACAACCTGGCCCCACCATACATCTCCGACCTGGTCTCCCGATACCTACCCTCACGCAACCTCCGCTCCTCTCAAGAACGCCTCCTCTGCTCCCCCCTCATCACCTCTTCACACAACCGAGTCCAGGACTTCACCCGGGCATCTGCCTTACTCTGGAACTCCCTGCCCGAACACGTCAGACACTCTCCTACCCTGCGTAGCTTTAAGTGTCACCTGAAGACTCACCTATTTCGTCAAGCCTACAACCTGCCATGAGACCAAGGCGACCGCACCATACCTGACATTCGCCCATCCTACTGTATCCTAACCCGCCCCTCAAACTGTGAGCCCTCGTGGACAGGGTCCCTGCCCCTCCTGTACCTGTACATCCTGATCGCCTAGATTTAGAGTACTTGTTCTTGTCTCCCTTATCCTCATGTAAAGCGCCATGGAACCTAATGGCGCTATATAAATAAATAATAATAATAATAATATACATACGGGAGACCAGGTGAACCATGGTATATCACTGTTGGTCGTCTTGACGTTTCCATTGGTAGCCTGTCGCACAGCGACGCAGTGCGTATTGTACTTCCTAAAGCCCCTGAGTGTGTGGCTTAGAGCGATTGCAGTTTATTGTACCCACGCATAGCAGATGCTGTGATACCTCCTATTAAAACGTTAGTAGTGCCCATTAGAGAAGCCGGAGAATAATGAGGGGCATTGCAGAGCGGACGTGCCTATAGGGCCTGGCAGGCTGTGCTGTATGTCCGTCTGCTGTTCCGTGCTGGCGGGAGATAAGGCGGGGACATGCACATTAGGGCTGCTAAAGCCAGTTACTCTTTACACTAGTGTGCGCTTTGATGACCACAGCAGGGAAGAACAACAGTTGGGCTCCCAGTGTTTGTGAGGGTCTCAGTGTTATTGTACCCTTTTTGTTGGGTGTCCTCTATATATGTGCTCCCATGTCCACAGGGGCATGGGCCAGCCGTCCTACATGTATTAGGATAAGTGTGCCTGCACACCTGGCAGCACTGACATGTGTAGTGAAAACACGTTTGGCTACTGTAGCACTATAAACTGTACAGTGCATGCCTTGTTTGTTTGCACACAGCTTAGCCGGCATCTGTGGCTTGTGTGTGCTGAGATAAGAGGAGGGGGGGGGGGGAATGGGTGGCTAACACAGGAACAATTGCAAGGAGGGAATCTCTCACTGCAGCCTATAAGAGGCTAGGCAGCCCCTTGCTGATGTGGCTGCCTTGTATCCCTCTCCCCCTTGCTGATGGGGCTGTGTCATTGTACTGCCCCTTTCTATGACGTTGGCCACGTAATTTTGGTCATTCGGGGGGGGCAAAAAGGTGGCGGCTTCGCGTTAGGCCGAAGCCGCGGCCTGGATTAGCAAACCCATGCCGGGAATGAGACTGTCGGTGCGGAGGTCCAGGAAAGGATCGGAATGAACCCAGACCCCCTGTGCCCCACCACGCTAGCATGTTGCTGCCAGTCGCAGGAGCATCCAGAAAGCTGAATCTCCTGCGCATTGCTGCCAATGCAGATGTCGGCAGCTGGAGGAGCACAGACAGCCTGTGTCCCTGGCCTGCGACCTGGCCGCATATAATGTGCTCCCCGGCCCCTTCAGGAGCACCCAGCAGAGCTGGGGCTCCTGGAGCTGCAGCCTTGCAGCTTGCTGCAGGATGTGTCCTGTAGAGGCACTCAGCAAAGCTGAGGCTCCTGTCTCGTGCCGCTGTGTCCATGCAGCCTGTTTGTGCCCTACCTGCTGTGTCTCGACCTAAGAACCCCATGCGGGGTGATTAGGGAGGGATGCTGCCGTCCATCGCCAGAGGGCTCTTGCTTGTCCTCGACCTCAACCCAGTGACTCCAAAAGTGGGGACCCGAGGAAGGAGGACCATTATCTCGACCTCAACCCAGCACCTGAACTGTAGGATGCCGAGGAGGGAGTGGCATGTGGATGACCTCTCAACTTCAACCAGGCGCCCCCAAAAGTGGTGGGCCGAGGTATGAGCATGCGGGAGTCTCTCCAGAGACCCACTTTTCTTCATCTTTAAGGAAAAAAATCCAAAAAACAAAAAATTTTTAAGAGAAATAAAATTTAGTGTTCCTCTAACGACACTAAGCAAAAACTGGTAAAGCACTTCCTGCTCCAGAGGTGTATAGTATACTGCAGAGGAGCAGCCTTTTAACTTTTTTACAGATTCTGCATAGTGTCTACTCCTAGTGGACAGCAGCATAACACCCATGGTCCTGTGTCCCCCAATGAGGCGAAGGAGAAAGAACACCTAATCGCTGACCTCTTTGGCTGCTTCGCTGTCTGCCATCCAGTCCTAATTTTCCTGCTGTAGTGCACCACTTCTATGGCCTCTCCACTCTAAGCCAGCACTTCCAGCAACGTTTAAGCCATGAAGGCCATTGTGAGACATGACATTGCAACATTACAACAGGCCTTAAGGCATTGATGCAGCTAGAAGTCCTGGCCTATATTGAAGAGGGCGGATATGATGAGTGCTGTAGCAAGCAGAAAAGGGCTGAATGGTGGGAAGTGAGGTAACCAAAGTGGTGAGTATTGTTAATAATAAAAAAAAAAAGCGAGGGGGGGGGGGGTGTGCATAAGGTCGCAGCATGTATCCTGTCGTCATAACCTTAGCATACGCAGTGACCTCTGGGCCTGGCCTGGGTGCAGCCAGATGTCTTGGCATATAGTCAAAAGGTCAGAGATGCATTATGAAGTGGTGGAAGCTAGAGGACTGGAGAGTGGGGCGATAAAGAGAGGAGTAACGGTTAACAACATAAAATCTCACCTCTCTGCCACCCCCCAACCCTGTCCGCTATTCCTGTTTTCACACCATTCACTGCATCTACAGACCAACCTTACAATACACCGTAATCTTTGAGGCTTGAACATAGCCAGAGGTACAATCCTACAGTGAAGAGGGGGAGATGCACAGCAAAATGGCAGAAGCAAGAAGACCAGATAGAGAGCAGTGGGGCTGCCAGAGAGGTGAGAGTTTAGGTATTTTTTTTTTTTAATATCTGACATTCATAACTAGAAGAATGTACATAAACCTGGTGTTTATAATTCAGAAACAACCTGCCCAGCTGCATGAAAAGCCGAAGCAAAGGGGCAAACAAATGTCAGTAGCAATAACATTTGTAAGGAAAAATAGCTTTGTATGCGTTACATGTTAAAAAATTAAAACCTCTTTGTTGCTGAGAACACAAGCATTTCTTTACTGCAGCTTTCAGAATGAAATGATTGTAGAAAACAGTATCTCTTACCTTCGTGCGTCATCGAAGTTGCTCTTTACAAAATCATTGAATGGACGCATGTGCTCTTCTTTCGTAAACAGGACGTGATTGGCGATACTCTGGAGAATCTGTGTAGTCAAATGATTACTTTAGATATATTCGTATCAATCAACAAAGTCCTAATGTTTACATAGCCCCAACTAAATGCCTTCAGTTCCAGTCCCAAAGGGGCTCGCAATCTAATATAGCCATATGATGGCCAAAACTACAGCTTTTAAATACCCAAGTAAATACATATTAAAATATGTCTACACATTCACTAGAAAATGACTGTAGTGCAGAACTCGGCAGAAAAATCATTTTCAAAAACTCAATTAGCATTTCAACCTTCAGCACGGACCGCCCGAAGTCTATGCTGCAGACTAATGGAAGCCTGAATATGATCAATCTAGGGTTAGGGCCCTTTCACATCAGCGTTTTTCGTAATTCGCGGCAGATGCGGTGAAAAAACCGCATCTGCCGCATAACCGTTCCACTTGCGGCGCGGTTGCGGTTTTTCCCATACAAAGTATAGGGGGACTTGCGGCAGATGCGGCAAGTGCGGTTTTGCACTTGCGGCAGGTGCGGCAGCGAAAAAAACCGTCAGCGCGGTTTTTCGCTGCGCACTGCGCAAATGCAAAACCGCACTTGCACATCTGCGCAAGTCCCCCTATACTTTGTATGGGAAAAACCGCAACCGCGCCGCAAGTGGAACGGTTATGCGGCAAACGCGGCAGATGCGGTTTTTTCACCGCATCTGCCGCGAATTACGAAAAACGCTGATGGAAAGGGCCCTTAATGAAAGCTGTCAATATTCTTAACTGTCATTAACCCATTCTATGACCCCAATACCACCGCACCAGGGCAACGAGAAGAGCTGAGTAATGCCCCAGCAATTGGCGCTTCTTATGAATGCATCAATTTCTGGGACAGCTGCGAGCTCCTAATTCTGTAGCCTGGAGGGGCCCAATAACTATGAGCCTCAGCAAGCTTAGAATACCAGCTCTTCTCTGCCTAGTCTTTATCTTGGATGGCAAACAAAAATAGGGCGAAGCCATACTTTTTTTTTAAATTATTAAAGTAATATTAATAATAAAAAATGATGGGCTCCCCTGTATTTTTGATTGCCAACCAAGGCAAGTCCAGGCAGCTGGGGGTGGTAAAATCAAAAATACGGAGAAGCCCTATGTAAATTTATAATTATTTTCACACCCCTTATGATTGGTTGGCATTGGCAACAAACCTATCACAGACGTCGGCACAATGGGCAAGGGGCACAACAGTTAAATCACAGATGCTGTCACAGAGAGTGAGCCTTTGTGATTGGCTGTTGGAGCCAGTGCAGTTAATAACCAAGAAGTTAATGAGCAGACCCGGAAGTACAAGTGCGCAATACTAGGTAAGTATAATGATGCTCAATCGCTGCTTTTTTTTATTTTTCAGCTTCCCCGCCAAACCCGAACAGTAACATGGACTTCTCAGGGAAGCCCGTGTTCGGGGGTCTGTGACCAAACACAATTGTTCGGTAGGACCCCGAACTTTACAGCTGCGGTTCGCCTATCACTACTGGGAGATGTGTCAAAAACACGCACTCCTGTGATAAAATAGGCACAGAAAAGTTTTCCATCACATAACAAATCAGTTGTGATCCCATTCTCTCTGTTTAAACACAACCAACATTAGAACTTAGTTTTATTTAAGGATCTATTAAATTGTACTTTGTTCATGGGACAACCTCTTTAGGTGTAGAAAATAATCATCATTAATCTGCATTGTACAAATAAGGCTCCTCTCACATCAGTGGTTTGCTGATGTTTCTGGCTGATTGGGCAGATGGCACCGCATCTGCCGCTTAACGGCAGACTTGTGGCACCGATCCGGCAAGACCCATGCATTCTCTATGGGGCTTGCGGTCGGATGCAGCAAGGGAAAAAAAAAAAAAAACGCTGCTGGCTGCAGTTCATTGACCTGCCGCAAATGCCAGACTTGCCGGATCGCTGCAAAAACTGCATTTGCCACACCTGCCGCAAGAATGCATATAGAATGCATGGGGCCTGCCGGATCTGCCGCATTTAGCGAAAAATGCTGATGTAAAAGCAGCAGCCTAAGTTGCATGTAAAGGCGGAAGAGATGAAAGTATACAATACTTATCCAATATTTCTTTCACTATTTTTAATTACTTTGATCAAGGATAAAAAATAAATTAGCTGATCCCAAAAATTATTTTTACAGTATTTAAACTAGTTTTAAACTTACATGAAAACAAAAAAAATTGAAAAAGATGATGTTATTATAAATATATTCTTAAATATCTTAGGAAAATGACAATGATTTTGTCTAAAAGTTAATTCCTAATTTATTAAAATGGTCAGCCCCTTGTTACACTTACAGAAACCTTTCCCAGAATGTTAGGATAGGTGTTTGTAAGAAGGTTGCATATAGAAATTCCTCCCCTTCATCTCAATGTGTTGAAAGATGTGTCCACTGAGGCAGGAAGAGGCTTGCTCATACTGCTGTCCACCATATCTTTTTGATCTAACAGTGCAGATACCAGGCATGATGAGGCAAACAGAGGCTGTTCCCACCACTGTCCAATATTTTAATCTAATGTAAGGGTACCTTTACACGTCGCAACATTGCATGCAATTTCACTTGCAACTAACTGGTTGCAGTGAAATCATGGACACATTATTACATTTGTACACTGCAACAAAATGAAACAATGTGTCCATGATTTCACTGCAACCAGTAAGTTGCAAGTGAAATTGCATGCAATGTTGCGACATGTAAAGGTACCCCAAGAGTGGAGATATCAGAGGTGTTGTGTTAGAAAGAGGCTGTTTACACTGCTGTCCACCATGTCTTTCTGATCAATGGATATACAGGATGTGAGTAAGAGGCTGCTTACATGCTGCACCATGTATTTTTGATCTAATATTGGACATATCAGGAGTGCTGAGTTAAGAGGTTGCTCACATTGCTGTCAATCACGTTTTCTCATCTAATATTAGAGACACAAGGAGTCCTGAGGCAGGAAGGCTGCTCACACTGCTGTTTAACTAATACTAAAGATATCAGAAATGCTGAGGTAAGAAAAGGCTTTTCATGCTGCTGTCCATTATGTAATTATGATATAACAATGGAGACAGCAAAATTGCTGAGGCAAGACAAGGCTGTTCACACTGCTGTGGACAATGTCTTCCTATTTTTCAGTACATGGTATAGGTTATCTCCAGTTTATCACAGTGGAAGTTCTTACTGCACATGCTCAGAGGGATCAGTCTAAACATTCTATGGGTCCTTTTACACGCTGCAACTTTCCAGTGATCACGACGGCGATCCGACCTGGCTGGGATCACTGGTGCGTTGCTACATGGTCGCTGGTGAGATGTCAAACAGTCAGATCTCACCAGCGACGCAACAACGATACGGCAGTCGTTGGGACCCTGTCACTTTTGAGCGTAGTATTGAGATCATTGGTCGTTGTCCCTGTCAAACACAGCGATGCACGCTGCCCAGTGGGAACACAACCACCAAAATATGGTCCAGAACGATTTGTAACGGTCAGCGATCTCACAGCAGGGGCCTGATCGCTGCTACGTGTCACACATAGCGAGGTCGCTGTTACGTCACAAAACCTGTGACGTTGCAGCGATATTGCTAGTGATATCGTTGTGTGTGTAGTAACCTTATTACATTTTTCTATCAGTGTAATGCCAGCAGCTATTCTCACTTTGTAGTGATTACCTCCCTAGAAAAAACAATAGTGATTTAATTACATTTACTTATATTTCTGTTCCTCGAGAACCCCTTAAAGAACCACAGGATTTTTTTGTATCAATGCATTCTGTACACTAACTTTTATTGTACACTCACACTGCCTCAGACTGACTATAATGCCCCTCCAACAGAAGAATATCATCAGAATCATTTGAGCAATTGGTAAAGCTTTTTGTGTTATCTTTTTGACACTTTTTGGAAATACCGGGGCAGTTGTTAGACAATCAGTAAAAAAAAACAATAGAAAAATATAATAGTGATCGATTGTACAAATAAAGCAAAAGCATACCTTTGACATTAACTTTAACCCACGTTCTATCCTCGGTGGTGGCTTTTTGTCTAAAATCCCTGCTTCATAAGGAGACACAATGGCTGGATTAATGAACCTAAGGAACATGGCACTTCCAACCGCACCAATACTGTTCTGCGGAAATCTCTGGCTCACAACCTGCAAAACAATGTATAACAATGTAATATGTAGGATGACAACAAACACGGTCTATCAGCAATTCACAGCACCTTTTAAATATTGTAACCAAGCGTTAAAAGCATTAAGATTGTAAAATGCTCTCTTAAAATTACTTCAGAAGAACATGGTGGATCATGTAAATTAATATACAGAAGCCATGGTGCAGTTAATAAGCAGATACCATATAGAAATTCCACTAATGAGATGCAGTGAAATTAGTCAGCTAGTACTCAGCACGCCATTAAACTGTTAAATGATGCACTGTTGTCCAAACTTTAGACTTAATTCACACACTTTTTTGCAGCTCTTACTTTTTAAAAAAAATAAAAAAAAAACATATTGAGGGTTTTTCAGATAGCGTTTTTTTTTAAAACCTATAGTTAAAAAAAGCCACTAAAAGTTAAATGATAGTTTTACAGGAAAGTTCCAAATATTTGATGAGATTTTGATTACAATTATAAAAAAGAAGAAGGAGTCATTAAAAAAAGAAAAGAAAAAAAAAAAAAAAAAAGTATTTTGATGCAAGACTTTTGGGATTTTGCAGTGGGTGTATTTTTTTTAATCCAACATTACATGCAATTTATGGCATTTTTGCTGGTGTTTTAGCATACGCTTCTCTGTAGGACTACATATATGCAATACAAACATACTCAAAACGTTGGTATTGACAACAGGCTTACAGGAAGCACTCTGTCAAAAGGTGCAAAAGTACACTTAGAATGGCCAAAAAATGACTTTTCCCTGAAATGAGACAAAAAAAAAAAAAAAAAAAAAAAAAAAAAAAAAAACTAAAAAGGGACAAGTTTTCATCCAAAAGTTTAAAAACAATGCTGCACATATCTATGAGTTGTGTCTGGTAATGAAGCCTGTGGATATAAAAGCCATTTGTATACTGCCTTAAAAGAGAAGCTGTCACCTCATATTACACACAAACATGTTATACTTCTTGGCTTGAGAAAGGTTCTATTATGGGACCGAAAATTTGACTACTGTGCTAACAAAAAGTCCCTTTATTTGTACCATTGAATTAAACTGGAGTGGCACTTAATTTTTAACCTATACAGTTATACTTCGTTTTCGTCCATAATTCGTCCGAAAACTATCGATGAAAACTAAAACCGATGTTAACCGAGGCCAAGATTTCCATAGGAAACAAATTGAATTAATTGGTTCGAGACACCGAAAAAGACTTACATAAAAAAAACACAATTTAGTGAATAAAGATAGCGGTTAATGCTAGAATCACTCAAAAATGACTATAAAAGGAAATGACTATAAAACGAATATTGAATATGCAAATAGAGTCTGTGGAGCCTCGTTTAGGAGTCTCAACACAGGACTAGCCAGATCTTCCTCTAGTGAAGGACCTAGCCATGATAACCACCATGTTAAGTGGCCCTTTGAGTCAATATCCAGCTCTTTACAAGCTTAAAGATATGACAAGGGAATACCAAGGCCAGGTATCCATCCACAGACAGCTGTTTCGGGGTGTTGCCCCTCATCAGTGGTCTCCCTGAGATCAGTGAATACTTTGTTTTGTTGGTCTACTAGGCATTGCTCCCACCTAGCCAGAATCCTACTCCACACTGATGAGGGGCAACACCCCCCGAAACAGCTGTCTGTGGATGGATACCTGGCCTTGGTATTCCCTTGTCATATCTCTAAGCTTGTAAAAGAGCTGGATATTGACTCAAAGGGCCACTTAATGTGGTGATTATAGTGTTCTCCGCAAGGAGCCACCCCTTGCCTGGGTCCTTCCCTGGAGGGATATCTGGCTAGTCCTGTGTTTGACACGTCTCTGTACGGTCAGACACATTCATTACACAGAACATAGCAGGGGCACATATATAAGATTATCTCAGCTGTTTCGGGGTGTTGCCCCTCATCAGTGGTCTCCCTGAGATCAGTGAATACTTTGTTTTGTTGGTCTACTAGGCATTGCTCCCACCTAGCCAGAATCCTACTCCACACTGATGAGGGGCAACACCCCGAAACAGCTGTCTGTGGATGGATACCTGGCCTTGGTATTCCCTTGTCATATCTTTAAGCTTGTAAACAGCTGGATATTGACTCAAAGGGCCACTTAATATGGTGGTTATCATGGCTAGGTCCTTCACTAGAGGAAGATCTGGCTAGTCCTGTGTTGAGACTCCTAAACGAGGCTCCACAGACTCTATTTGCATATTCAAAATTCCCAGGGGGCAATGGGCCTAGGAATTCACTGTGTTGAGCGCTTTAGCCGGCTGCCCGCAGTGTCTTCTTGAACTGGTCTCCCTGAGATCAGTGAATACTTTATAAAAGGAATATGAAACACTAATTTACAGAAAAAAAAACATTTAATATGATATTTTACTTTTATAAAAGCTCATTTTAGTGTATGGACGACACTGAGGAGGGGAGAGAGGGGTGCACATTTTATTTTTTGGAAGGGGAATCACATTTGTTAAGGCAAAATTTATAGCGATGTATGGACAAAAAAAAAACACAAAAACTGAGACACGATATTCATTGATAAAAAAAATCGTCAAAAGCCAAAACCGACGATATCCGAAGCCGACGAAAACCGAGGTATCACTGTATTAAATTGGAGCAGGTAAGTGTCTGAAAAACTTTGAACCCTCACTATAGGATTACTGACGCTGCTTCATTGTGTGTGTGGGTGTACATACATCCTTATTATAGGATTACTGGCGCTGTGTATATATGGTGTATATACAAAGTGGGCCATCTATATGGATACATCTAAATAAATGGGAATAGTTGGTGATATCAACTCTCTTTGTGGCACTTTAGTATATGGGGGGGGTGGGGAACTTTTCCAGATGGGTGGTGACCATGGCGGCCATTTTGAAGATGGCCATTTTGGATCCAACTTTCTTTTTTTCAATGGGAAGAGGGTCATGTGACACATCAAACTTATTGAGAATTTCATAAGAAAAACAATGGTGTGCTTGGTTTTAACGTAACTTTATTATTTCATGAGTTATTTACAAGTTTATGACCACTTATAAAATATGTTCAAAGTGCTGCCCATTGTGTTGGATTTTCAATGCAACCCTCTTCTCCCACTCTTGACACACTGATAGCAACACCGCAGAAAAAATGCTAGCACAGGCTTCCAGTATCCGTTGTTTCAGATGCTGCACATCTCCTATCTTCACAGCATAGAAAATTGCCCGAGGATACACCTAAATAAAATGGGAATGAATGGTGATAACTTGAAATAACTCATGAAAAAATAAAGGTACGTTAAAACCAAGCATACCATTGCTTTTCTTATGGAATTCTCAAACGTTTGATGTGTCACATGACCATCTTCCCATTGAAAGAAATTTTGTTAGATCCAAAATGGCCAACTTCAAAATGACAGTCACTGTCGCCACTCATCTGGAGAAGTTTCCCCCTCCCATATACTAATGTGCCACAAACAGGAAGTTAATATCACCAACCATTCCCATTTTATCAAGGTGTATCCAATATACGAGGGGTGATCCAAAAGTAATGATAATCAATACTAAACACAATGAATATAGTAAAAAAAAAAAATATTTTTCTACATATTCTCCTAACAAGTCTATACATTTAGTCCATCCCTTTTCTAAACTTAAAATTCCCTTCGAAAACATTTTTTGATCTTGACCCTCAAAAAAATCCCCAACAGTGGTTATCACATCGCTATTGTCAAATTTCTTGCCCCGGAGGTGTTCCTTGAGCCGAGGAAAGAGAAAGAAGTCACTGGGGGCTAGATCTGGCGAATAGGAAGGGGAGGGGGGGTGTTCCACCAGTTCAAAGCCCGCTTCTTGAATGGTAGGCATGGCAACTGCAGCTGTGAGCCGGCGCGTTATCTTGGTGAAACAGCACTCCAGCCCGCAGTTTGCTGCGCCTTTTCTCCTTGACAGCCTCCCGCAATCTTCTTATTTGTTCTGCGTAGTAGGAGCCCGTAATAGTGGCTCCCTTCTCCAAATAGTCCACCATAATAATTCCTTCAGCGTCCCAAAAAACGTACGCCATAACCTTCCCTGCTGAGCTTGACACTTTGAATTTCTTCGGCGTCGGTTCGTCGGCTCGTTTCCATGTCATTGATTGTTGTTTAGTTTTGGGATCAAAGTGGTGGATCTAGGTCTCGTCCATGGTCAAAAAACTTGACAAAAAAATCAGAGGCCTGCAGCTAGCGCCGATGCATGACGCTACATGTGGGCCTCTGATCGGCCAGCAGCTTCCTGTACATCTATGAAAGGAGAGCGCCCAGAGCAGTGCCAGTAATACCTGCAGCGGCTGACGACTATAGAGATCTGACTAGTCCAGCACATCTCACCACTGGTTTCCTGAGGGGGATCGGAGCTGGATGTGGCTCGTGAGTCTCTATCAGAGCTGAACCTGGTTCTCAAGGTCAGAAAGATTGGGGACCTCTGCTATACGATATAAGAAATTGGAAGAATAAATGCAGATCAAAAGTAAGCATTATTCCCAAAGGTAGAAAAAGAAGCCGTGCTCTTTTACACACATTCATATGATGTGGCAGGTCATCTAGCACAATAAAAAAAAAAAGTTGTTGTATGGTCAAGGGTATCAAATACTTGCATTTACTATTATAACAAAATTGATAGCTGGGATCCTCGTTCCAATGAGCAACACCGCAATAATTGTAAGACATTTATAGACAATTGAAAGCCTGTTTGATTTTGACTGGCGTCTATCTGTTAAAGGGATCCTGTCACCTCCAAAACGCCTCCTAAGCTATCAAAACATGTCCTTGCAGCATATTATCACTAATTTCACACTCCTTTTGGCTCAGAAAAGCATCCTGTGAAAGTGGAGAAAAACGTTTTAGAACTTACTCATTAGTGATGTTAATTAGCAGGGGCTATATTCTTTAGCCTCTAGGGCGGGCCCTCTTCGTCATAAGATCACACCCTAATAGGCGTGATCTTCTAATTCATATTGTATTCAGTGCCTCCCTGCTCTCCACGGCGCATTTCCGGCATCGGGTGACGTCAGTACACCCACGCCGCTGTGTACTGCTTCAAGCACCGCAATGACGTGTTAACTCTTAACTGTTTTGTGCTAAAGGACACAAGCATCCTTGCAGGGGTTTGTAATAGAGAAAGCTCAAGAGTTGAGCTTTCTCAAGATAAAGTAGATGCTGACAGTCTTAAATAACTGAAAATCCATCTCTAACAAATGTCCGGAACGAGACTCAAATCGCTGCTCTAACCCAGCAGCCATGACATCTGTAGCGAGAAAATTCTCTGCCTAAGCAGCCCTGTCTAATGCTACGCACTTAAAGGGAACCAGTCAGGACATTTATGCCCCCAAACGTATCCCTGCAGCTTCCTACTACATCTCTAAGCATCCCTGTCTGACCTAAATGTGAAGTATAATGGCTGTAAAAACACTGTTTATATCATATACTTTCCCTCCATTCTCTAGACCTGTTGGCAGTCTCTCAGCCTCCATGTCTCTCCTCACTCCATGGTATCACGACCCTTCTGTAGGCTCTCTGTAATATAATGTTCAGTATGTGCTGCGGTCCTCTCCTGGGTCATGTGACTGCAGCTTTGACAAAACAACGCTTTGTGAGAGCTAGAATTTACTTTTTCAAAATATATCTACGAGACTCAAAAGAGGTTTTCACACCTATGGTAAGAAAGGAATGGTCCACTGTGTGAACTCAAAAGAAAACTTTGATCACAGGATGCAGCAGATGAGCGGGACAGCGCTGTAAATGGCAAGAAGACAGCAAGCCACAAGTAGTTTAAAGCATACACTGAACATACAGGCTGGAATGGTACTTTAAGAGAAACATTAGGAAGCGCAGGCTCCCATCAGCCCCCTGCATTTCTACACAGTGTAGAAATGAGCTACAATGTTGATACTCCTGAGAAGATCAGCCAATAGTTAGATTCATAGGATACCTTCATTTTCACTATACACTGCAGTACATAAAACAAGCAACAAGACGATCAAAGGCTCAAATTCCCTATGGTACTTTAAAAAAAAAAAAAAAGTAAAAAGTTTCTAAAGATAGAATTACAAAATATATATAATGCAAGACACCTTATCCCCATCACTAAAAACAGGAAAAAAAAAACATTTGGTATCACTGCTCCCATAAGAGTAAATATCAAGTTAGTAAACTCATACAGGGGGGCAGAGAGACATGGCACACAGAGGGCGCAGGGGGCAAGTACATACAGAGGCAAGGACATGCACATACATGCACATACTTTCAACACAAACATGCAACACACATACTTTGGGCCATCTTTGACCTAAGTATACAAATGGCAGAACACACCTAACAATACATATAAGGTTCCATTCGTTTGGAACTCAAGTATACAAGATGGATGTGCGAGGCGTCTATCTTGTATAAATAAATAGTCTGTTTTTTTTTAATCTTTACTAAAAGTATTGTTAATTGCAGTCTATCATACTGACGGCTGATATTAGCAATACGGCTTGATGTCGCTGCCAAAAAAAGCTAACCCTTTATTGCGCAGTATGTCACCTCTACATTGCAGCTGGAAGAGTGGGGTAGCCACCAGTTTTTGCATCTCTCATGGAGGCACCAATTCTGGGGCGGCTGCTGGCTGTGATTCTCAGCCCCGAATGGTTGGGCATCACCGCGCTGATAATTCCATCCCCCAGCTGCCTAGGTCAACTTAGCTGGCAATAAAAAAATACGACAAAGCCCACGCCAATTTTTATTTATTTTTTTTTAAGTTATTTATTGAAATAACTAACAAAATAGGGCATCCCAGTTTTTTCATTTCCAGCTAAGGTAACACCAGCCAGCAGGGGTTAATAGCCAGGAACTGCTTGATTTACCTTCGCTGGCAATAGAAAACACAGCGAAGCCCAACACATTTTTTTACCAGGAAGTTGGGGTACCTTTACATGTTGCGATATTGTTCCGATATTGCATACAATTTCACAGGAGCACGCACGTTTTTGGCATTTGTCCAAGATCGCATAGGAGATGTCACACAGGGAGATATCGGCAGGCAACGCAACTACAATGTTGTACGCCCCTTTTTTTGCGCTGGGTATGAGCAACCCAGGGAACGAGCATTTAACATTGGAGTGGATAGGGAAAGTTGGGCTCCAAATCGTAGTTGCGCCATCACACAGCACGATCATGCCAGATCGCATATGCAATATCGTATGGTTGAAGTGCTTGCACAATCTTCTTGCAATATCGTAGCTACGATTTTTTCGAGTCGCATTGCCCATTTACACGATACAAGCACAAATGATATCAACTGCAACGGCCGTACCACGTGGCTTGTTGTCGATGTTACATTGCGATATCGTGACGTGTAAAGGTACCCTTAAACACATTAATAACATAAAAAAACAAAAAACACAAAACAGGTTTTTAACTAAAAATAAATTTATTTACATATATTAAGACACAGCAAAGGGGAGAGAGAAAGACAGCGGACAGAGGAGAGACCGCACTGGAGGGACAAATGGCCACCAACAGCAGCGCCAAACAGCCCAGCCCCATCGTCGTGTCACCACCGGCATACATCTAGTTTATAATATTATGCAATCTCCTCCATTCCCGTGAATGCTGGACGTTTGAGTTGTCATTTACTAGCAATTTGCAATGAGCTGCATCTGCCTTTTATCATGGAAGCCTCGCAAGTATGACTGATTTTCTGTGACCTCTCCCTAGGATGCTAATGGGGTGCGCTGTACCACAGGTATATTATGACGAAAAGAGAAAAAAGCTAACTAGCAATAATATGTCACACTCTATAATCAAAAAATTATTAATAGTTTATTGATCATGAGAAAATACTGACAATTCGAAAAAAATAAAAAAATGTTAAAAACTGGAAAATATGCACAATGACAAGAGAAAGAGGGGACTGGATATGATAGTCTTACAAAATCCAAAAAGAACCACCAGGCCTATACAACAAAGAACTAACTCAGAAAATTATTAATTACTAATTTAATATCATCCCCTGAATTTTTGCTTACAACCCTTTTAAGGTATGTGTACACAGTTTTTTTTCTTGGAAGTTTTTTGGAACAGATTCTGAGTGCATATGCCCATAAACAGGTTTTCCCAATAACAAAGTTCATTTTAATTAAGAGTTTTGAATACCGATTATAATTTCCACAATTGGATGTGTTTAAAAAAAGCGTTCCTGCTAAGTACTGTGTAATGGCCGTGTCTGACCATACAGGAATATGGTCTGATCATACCACATATCCTGGGCAAGGGAGAAAGTAAAAAAACTACAGACATTACAGCACGGGATCGCAAATGATCCTTCAATGAGGTAATACATTTTTTATAAACAGGCAAGGAAATGTTTGACTTCACAAAAAAAGAATCAGCTGTGATCCTGTACTGTAATATCTGTACACTCTTACTTTCTCCCCTGCCCAGGAGATGTGATATGATCAGACAGAGTCCCTGTGTGGTCAGACACGGCCATGACAGATTACACAGCAAGGACACATATGGCAGGAAAAGAAGGAAGAGAGATCCAGCTTCTGAAATGCTTCAGTGAAATTTTATTTCAAGGCAGTCAAGATTCCCATAAACCGGACAGAGCAGACAAGCAAATATATGGCATTAATGGATGCCCAACTTGACAAGGGACAAATATCTTGTCCGAAACAGTTGCTTGGTGGCGCGGGCATCCATTAATGCCATATATTTGCTTGTCTGCTCTGTCCAGTGTATGGGAATCTTGACTGCATTGAAATAAAATTTCACTGAAGCATTTCAGAAGCTGGATCTCTTCCTTCTTTTCCTGCCATCCCTGGGTTTTGTCTGGACGCCAATAAGTGCACGCTGAAACTGTCCGGGTGAGCGGTCCACCTCTTTATAAAGGGAATGTTATATAAAGTTATGTATAAATATATTAATAATATAATATATAATATATAATCTCAGCACAGAGATGTGTAGTCCAGGAGATGTGGTATGATCAGACCATCTTCCTGTACAGTCAGACACAGTCATTACACACTATATAGCAGGGACACATATATAAGATTATCTCAGCACAGGAGATGTGGTATGATCAGACCTTGTGTCTGCACGGTCAGACACGGCCATTACACAGTATATAGCAGGGGCACATATATAAGATTATCTCAGCACAGGAGATGTGGTATGATCAGACCATCTCCCTGTACGGTCAGACACAGCCATTACACACTATATAGCAGGGACACATATAAATGATTATCTCCACATTGGAACATTTTTTAAACACATCCAATTATGGAACTTCTAATTATTCCAAGATCTATTGGTTAATAGATTAAAATTTACTTTGTTCCTGGGAAAATTCTTTAAGGGTAAATCACCAGACCTTACTGAGAAAAGAAATACCACCAGTTGTCAGTAGCACTAACAATTTTAGGTGCTCTGACACTTTGTTTTCTGGGATTAGATAAGGGAATTAATTTCAGCAAGGGAATTAATTTCAGCAATTAATGACACTGGAGATCAAAATTAGAGGACACACAATTTCCTTAATGTTAAGCTCATTGCGTTGTCCTATGTGAAAATAGCAGTATTTTAAGCTTGTTTCATAAACTGAACATATTCTAAAGCACAGAATAAAAATCTAATTGAGATGAATGAAAAAGAACACTGATCAAAACTAGAGATACCTGCAAATTATTGGTGTTAATCTGGCACCTGGTGCCAATTTCCTTAATTATGTGAAAAACTCTATTGAACTTGCAGCCTAACATTACAGTTTGCACTCACTTTGCAAAAATGGTGTGCTGTTCCAAAGTGACTTAGGCTGGCTTCACACTTGCAGATGCATCTGCAGCGTTTTGCAGATGCATCTGCAAGTATCAGCATGCAGACCGCGGCCGCTATGTTTATAATGGGGCGCACCGCGGTCTGAAAGCACTCATTCATTCCTATATGTGAACCGTCCGCAGGCGGATGCCTGCTTACAGATCACACACTCCCGCCCGCACCATGGACGCGAGATGTGCGCGTCCATGGTGCGGGCGGGAGTGTGTGATCTGTAAGCAGGCATCCGCCTGCGGACGGTTCACATATAGGAATGAATGAGTGCTTTCAGACCGCGGTGCGCCCCATTATAAACATAGCGGCCGCGGTCTGCATGCTGATACTTGCAGATGCATCTGCAAAACGCTGCAGATGCATCTGCAAGTGTGAAGGCAGCCTTAAACCCTCCGACAGCAGGTTGTCAAGATGAAGGCCAAAGGGGTCACCCTATCAGTCATAGCAACAGAAATTGGTCATTCCAAGTATGTGATTTCTAGAATATTTAATCTTTCCAACATCACAAACTCTTTTCAAGTCCCTTGAGAAGGTTGGTCGCTCTCGAAAGACAAATGCAAGTGAGGACAGGATAATGCGGAGAATCTCCATGGTTAATCTTTTCAACATCGCAGCTGGAATAGCTCGCCAATTCAGCACTGAACAGGGTAAAGATCTGTCTTGTCATACAGTGTCATGACGTTTAAAAGCACTTGGATTGAAAGCCCACTCTGCAATGACTAAACCTCTCATTAGCAGAATCAAAAGGCTAGAACAACTTTAGGCGAGGAGCATGTTGTATGTACAGAGAAGTGGTCCACAGTTCATTTTAGTGATGAAAGCAAGTTTAATTTATTTGGCTATGATGGGAAACATGTTCATTGACAAACTTGGGAAAGACTGAACTCAAAATGTTTAAAGTCGTCAGTGAAAGGTGGTGCAGGAAGTGTTGTGGTTTGGGAATGTTTTCTGCTACAGGGTTTGGACCTCTCATACAGCTACATGGCAGAGTGAATGCAAGTGTGTATCAAAACAGCAATTTTCATGCAGGACAATGCCCCTGTCACACAGCAAAATGAGTTAAGCAGTTTCTTGAAACAGAAAACATTTAAACAATGAAATAACCAGCCCAGAGTCTTGATCTAAGGCTGCTTTCACATCAGCGTTTTACGCTGATCGCGGCAGTTGTGGTGAAAAAAAAGCAACTGCCACGATTACCGCATAACGGCCACACTTGCGGTTCACTTGCGGCAAGCCCCGTACAATGTCTATGGGGGCTAGCGGCTGGTGCGGCATCGGCACTTGCGGCAGGTGCCGAAACCGCACTTGCCGCACACTTACCGCAAGCTCGATAGACTTTGTATGGGGCTTGCCGCAAGTGAACCGCAAGTGCGGGCGTCATGCGGTAATCGCGGCAGTTGCGTTTTTTTCACTGCAACTGTCGCGATCAGCGTAAAACGCTGATGTGAAAGCAGCCTAAGGGCCCTTTCACATCAGCGTTTTTTTCCAAAACTTGCGGCGCGGTTGCGGTTTTTGCCATGCAAAGTATAGGCGTACTTGCGGCAGGTGCGGTTTTGCACTTGCGGCAGGTGCGGCCGCGAAAAAAACCGCGGTCAGCCGCGGTTTTTTTCGCGGCAGCACCTGCCGCAAGTGCAAAACCGCACTTGCCGCACCTGCCGCAAGTACGCCTATACTTTGCATGGCAAAAACCGCAACCGCGCCGCAAGTGCAGCCGGTATGCGGTAATCGCGGCAGATGCGGTTTTTTCACCGCATCTGCCGCGAATTACGAAAAACGCTGATGTGAAAGGGCCCTAAGGCTGCTTTCACATCAGCGTTTATTTGAAATCGCGGCAGATGCGGTGAAAAAAACGCATCTGCCGCAATTACCGCATACCGGCTGCACTTGCGGCACGGTTGCGGCTAGCCCCATACAATCTATAGGCGGGCTTGCGGCAGGTGCGGCCGCAAAAAAATCCGCGGTCAGCCGTGTTTTTTTCGCGGCCGCACCTGACGCAAGTGCCAAAACCGCACTTACCGCACCTGCCGCAAGCCCGCCTATACATTGTATGGGGCTTGCCGCAACTGTGCCACAACCGTGCCGCAAGTGCAGCCGGTATGCGGTAATCGCAGCAGATGCGGTTTTTTCACCGCATCTGCCGCGATTTCAAATAAACGCTAGTGTGAAAGAACTCTTAGCCCATTAGAAAACCTCTGGTAAATCCTTGGTGACAAAGTTATGGCCAAGAAGTCCACAAGTGTCACAGAACTGTGGAAAAGACTGCAAGAAGAGTAGACCACAGTCACACCAGAGCAGTGTGAGAGACTAGTGATGTCCTGTGGCTGCAGAGGTGCTTAAGTCACTCAAAGCAAAGACCTGTACACTTCCTACTAATTGGTTTTAATCTTTTTCAGCTCTACAGTTATTGCTCTTCTCTAATTACGATCAACACGTTTTAAGTAAAATAAAGGTTTTAAGTTGATTTTGGAAAACACTGGTCTAGTCGCATGGTGTACCCCTTACACATAAACCTTTAAATGTTGATCAATCTAGATTACATTATGTCTGAAAAAAATCAAGTAATCATACATTGTTCTCAAATTTTGATCGCCAGTGTATATAGCATGTATGTCTGTATATATTTAACAACTGAAAACAAACCTCAGAAGCAAAAATACTGAAAACATCCTTCATTTTTTATGGTAAAATTCACCGTACCTGCATTTCCAGACGATGCTGATTGAAATGACCACATCACACCAACATGCTATTCATATCAGCTTAGAAATATGTTTTCCAATGCTGCACATACAACCTACTTACCTTAGTAAAAGTGCTGAAAAAAAATAACACATCTAAAGGATTAAAGTAAAAAAAAACAACAAAACACACTTTACAAACTAGACTTAAAAGAAAAAAGTTGTTTTTAGAAAGAACAAAGCTTTGAGTCCCAAGCATGTAGACAACAGAAGTCCCAGAATTCCCGAGTCTAGTGATAGTGCAAACCATCCCCATTGAAAATCAATGCTTCTTAAACAGTAAAGCCAAAAGTTTTTTAAAAAATGTTTAACAAACGCTCACAAAGAAAGGATGCAAAACACTATAGAATTTCAGTGTGTTAATTGAAATGAAAGCTATCCTGTGCCAGAATTAGTAGAATGATTTTGACAGTGAAGAACTGGAGGCTGGAGTGAAGAAGATGTTTTAATAGCGGGAAAAAAATATATAGAACATAAAAGGTTTGTTTAGGACTGTTTCTGGTTCCAAATGGTCAATTTTTGTGTATTTGGGGAGAAAATGGCTGATAGAAAGTTCTCCAGACTTACTGATTTTTTGTTTTCCTTTTTTTCTTTAATGGAAGCTTTATTCAGTAGGGAGTGGCAAGTTGCCTACAGGACAGAGATGAGCACAAACAAGTCACAGCACCAACTACACACAGCAAAGTAAATAAACTGATTTAATGGAATAAAACACAATGTGGACTCGCACAGAAAACTTCACAGAAAAGAATGCAACACATAGTAATGGAATACAAATCATGATATTGGTGGTTCTCTCACATTGTTCCCAAAATCAGTTCTACTATTTCTGGTATCCTGGTGTATAAAAAAAAAACACAAAAGTGGCCAAAAGGTAATGATAACCATTTTACAAAGTTGTAGCAAAAGAACAAAATAGGAAAATAATGTGGAAGCAAAAATAGGCAAAACAAAAAAAATGAAGTTAAAAAATGCAAATATCAGATATATTTTTTTTTTAACAAAATTAAATGGATTGAGAGAATTATTACAGTTAAAAAGGTGTAGACCCTAAGAAAATACATGTATTTCATGTCACATTATTTCACCGTTATCTGACAAGAAAACGTTTTAATCCACATCAAGATTCTGTGTAAAACTGTTAAAGGAATCCTGTCACCCCCAAAACGCCTCATAAGCTATTAAAACATGTCCCTACAGCATATTATCACTTATCCTGCACTCCTTTTTGCTCAGAAATGCAAGTAGTGAAAATGCAGAAAAACGTTATTAAACTCACTCATTAGGTATGTTAATGAGCGGTGGCTATATTCATAGTCACCCAGGCGAGCGCTCCTCCTCATAATATCACACCTTAATAGGCGTGATCTTGAACACAGAATCTACTCAGCGCCTCCCCGCTCTCCTCTGTGCTGGCAGGGCTGTAATGCAGTTGTAATGACGCGAATCGCACCATTTCCGGCATCGGGTGACGTATGTACACCCGCGCCGCTCTGTTATGCCTCCAGCACGCATGTGCAATGCAGTGCTTGAAGCTAAAAGAGCGGCGCGGGTGTACACACGTCACCCGATGCCGGAAATGATGCGATTCGCGTCATTACAACCGCATTACAGCCCTGCCAGCACAGAGGAGAGCGGGGAGGCGCTGAATAGATTCTGTGTTCAAGATCACGCCTATTAAGGTGTGATATTATGAGGAGGAGCGCTCGCCTGGGTGACTATGAATATAGCCACCGCTCATTAACATACCTAATGAGTGAGTTTAATAACATTTTTCTGCATTTTCACTAGATGGATTTGTGAGCAAAAAGGAGTGTAGGGTAAGTGATAATATGCTGTAGGGACATGTTTTAATAGCTTATGAGGCGTTTTGGGGGTGACAGGATTCCTTTAATGTAACCTGAGTAAATGTTTTAAGGATATATGACTCCCAGTAAATGGACTGTACAGGGTGGATACACCTAAATAAAGTTGGATCCAAAATGGCCGCCATGGTCACCACCCATATGGAAAAGTTTCCCCCTCCCATATACTAATGTGCCACAAACAGTAAGTTGATATCACCAACCTTTCCCATTTTATTTATGCGTATCCATATAAATGGCCCATCCTGTATATGAAATGTAGACCTCATTGCAAACACAAATTCTATATTTGACAGTACTTTCTGAAATCCACCTGTGCCTAAGCAGAGAGAACTGCAAGTGGTAGCTATTTTCCTTTCATTATGGGTTTTTTGAGTCGGTAAGCCAAAAATTAGACTAAATTGATATTTTCAGATGCAGCCATCTTCACTAAATTACCAATAATTAGTAATAAACTTAGGCTGAGGGCACACTAGCGTACAACTCGTTCGAGGATCGCATCGCACTGTCCACGACTCGCTTGACCTGAGCATGACTGCTGCATTGAAGTACACAAAGCAGTCATACTTGGGTCAGGAGAGCAAAGAGCCAGTCCAAGCATTTTCATGCAATCCTCATGAGTCATACAACAGTGTGACTCCAACCTTAAAGGGATTAACAGGGACTATTTTATTTTTTTTTACTATGGGCCCAAGAACAAACAGGCAGGTAGTTAGCAACTACCTGCCTGTTTTTGCCTGGCGCCAATCTCTGCTGTCCCAGAGGAGTCAGACTGGCAAATCTGCGACTTCCAATGAAGTTATGTCGACAGAGCAGTGGCTTCGTCTCTGCTGATTGACTGTGACTGCCGAAGTCATGTTGATTGACAGCTGGTTCCCGATTGCCTAACTGGTGTCAATCAGCATGACATCAGCAGTCAGAGCACAACAACAGAGCCGCTTAGAAATGGAAGAGCAGTTCTGTTTTTGTGAATCTGCAGAATAGATAGTAGATCAGTCTGTAGCACGGCTCTGAACCGGCGCCAAGTAGAGCAAGAAGGTAATTGCTAACTAAGTGTCTAGGCCCATAGTGAAAAGTAAAATAGCCCTGAATAACCCCTTTAATGTAGTAAAATGGTATCAGTTTTTCTCTCACCAGCTTGTTAATAAATGAACCTACTTATGTAAAATACTATTATAAACTGGAGGAAAACATGGAGTATATTGCAGTAAAAAACTTTTATTTTATAAATTCATGTGTAAAAAAGCGTGATAAAAAGTGACACAGCGGAGGTTCTGAGATGCAACTCAACCGACATGTTAAGACCAGAATATGAAACAGTTGTACTTGACTACAAAAACAAATATAGGTTTTACAGTGTACATACAAAGTATACTACAATTGTACAGATACTACAGAGAACCACATAATAAATAAGTAAAGTGCACCATTTTGGTAAAAATTTCCACTTATTGGTTCTCAGAGCGAGTATCAGACTAAATCGTACATACAGTGTTCTACCCATAGTAAAGGTAACAGTACAACAGTCACAGTAACAGCTAAACATAGTGAGTAGTGGACTACTACTTACAGACCTCTCCCTGAGGAAGCTGTGTGGGCGAAACATATGTAGGGGCTATAGGACCTACTTTCTCTCCCCCTGGTTTGCTATCCCACAGTTGACCATATAGGTATGATCCTTTGAATGTCTCACTATGTTTAGTTGTTACTGTGACTGTTGGTAGGTACCGTTACCTTTACTATGGGTAGAACACTATGTACGATTTAGTCTGATACTCGCTCTGAGAACCAATAAGTGGAAATTTTTACCAAAATGGTGCACTTTACTTATTTATTATGTGGTTCTCTGTAGTATCTGTACAATTGTAGTATACTTTGTATGTACACTGTAAAACCTATATTTGTTTTGTAGTCAAGTACAACTGTTTCATATTCTGGTCTTAACATGTCGGTTGAGTTGCATCTCAGAACCTCCGCTGTGTCACTTTTTATCACGCTTTTTTACACATGAATTTATAAAATAAAAGTTTTTTACTGCAATATACTCCATGTTATCCTCCAGTTTATAAAAGTTGTCTGTATGGAGATTGTGCAAAATACCCCGAGTGGTGATTTTTTCGCCAGGGGTGTCACTATATAATGCCGACCAAGGTTTTGTATCTAATTATGTAAAATAGTAGAACAAAGGCCCGATGCTATTGCATCAGGAGGGCAGTAACATCACGATGGGGGGGCGGGTTCTGTGGTACTGGGTGCAGTGTCACCTACTCAAAAATCAAACAGAAAAGCTGCGCTGGGAAGCAGGACGGTACAGGACTTTTGGTGATGTGAAGGTCATGTGATCAGTCACGTGCAAAGGCAGAGCTTATTAGTGTTGGCAGCGGCAATGTAGTGCTTGTGTTCGGCGGTTCCAGGAGTCTTTCAGTTTGCATCGGGTTCTATTGTCGGCGACACCGCTGACGGTATTGTGTGAGGGGTCAGTACCGCCAGCAGTCGACATATTTGCACACCCATCACTTGGGTATGTAAACACGGCTGCCGCCGGCGCATGCTGTGAAGACATCGGGATGCCTGAAGTGGATGACAGATGCAACTTCACGATTATGAAAGCAAATTGTTGTTTGAATACAATTTCTGAACAAATAAATTCTTTAAATTCCTGTAAGGAAATATACAATACACCAAGCATTTAAGTACAATATTAATAACATAACTTCAATATGTGCTTCCTAATCATGCAAGAGGATAGACCAGAAGATCAGGGCTATATCATTACATCCTAGACTTGTTAACTTGCTTTAAGTTATGTCGGTGGTATGCGTGTTGCTGCCTGCTATGTATGTATATTATCTAATATAGACACATATTTCTTAGTTTTAATTACCATTTGAATTATTAGGATTAATGAATGGGTACATAAAAATATTAAATGATGGTATATGTATTTGATTTCTATGCTTAGTATTTATTTAAATCACTGATAACAATAAAATGAGTCATTAAACAGAAAGGGGTCGCTCGGGGTATAATGTTCCACAGCATAAGAAGTGTGATGTTTGCCAAAGTTGGCAAAATGCACTCAACTGAAGCAAAAGCACACATTGAAAATTATTTGTGCTCTTACTAGACTCATTATGAACCAGCAATACGGAATGACAAATTTACAGGGTATGGAAGGATTACAACAAGAATACTTCCTGATGCTTAATAAACAGACATATAATAGCATTCATTCCATTGTATGTCTATAATATATACATTTAGTGCAACAACCTCAATGGTTTGCTGTCCACACTAAAACTATATTTAAAGGGTAAGCCATATATCACTAGGTATCCAAATGCTGAGAACCCAATAATCATTCAAATAAAGACTGCAGACAACTAAAGGCCCTGTCACACACAATGACGCTCCAGCAATCCTGACAGCGATAACGACCTGCCGGGATTGCTGGAGCGTTGTTACCTGGTCGCTGGAGAGCTGTCAAACAGGCAGATCTCCCCAGCGATCAGGGCCATGGGAGCCACCTTGCACATCGCTGAAGGCGATGTCAGCGTCCTCCCTGCTTAGCGCTGCCTGTAAGTAGGGATAACGCTGGTAAGTAAGATAAACAGCGAGTATCCAGGCAGCGCGTGCTGCCTAGATACCCGGTGTTTATCATAGTTACCAGCGTTCTCCCTGCTTACAGGCAGCGCTAAGCAGGGAGGACGCTTGTAACTATGATAAACACCGAGTATCCAGGCAGCGCGCGCTGCCTGGATACTCGGTGTTTACAATGGTTACCAGCCAGTGAGGTCACTGATCGCTGGTTTCTCACTGTCACACGCAGCGATGCGTGCTGACCAGCGGGAAACCAACGATCAAAAAATGACCCCGAGCACTTTGAAGCAATCAGCGACCTCACTGCAGGGGCCTGATCACTGCTAAGTGTCACACATAACATCATCGCTGGAGAGATCGTTGTAACTTCACAGTTACAACGATCTCGTTAACAATATCGTTGTGTGTGACTGGGCCTTAATTGTGACACTAAATAATGGAGTTAGATCTTGTTGGGGCTTTATTACTGTAGTTATTACAGTATATAAATGTCAAGTATCAATTACCCCCACGCTGGTGAACCATCCATGATTTAATTACTGAAAACAGTCATCTCGGTTATCTATATAAACCCTAAAAGGCAAAACAGATTACATAAAAGTTGTTAGAGCCAGCTGTAATTCGAGGGACTGACCAGAGGGCCCCAACTTTTCTGACCTTGAGAGCCACATTCATCAATGAGAGGGTTGCGAGCCACATTCAACAATAAAAGAGGGTCGCGAGCCACATTCAGCAATAAGAGGGTCGCGAGCCACATTCAGCAGTAAGAGGGTCGCGAGCCACATTCAGCAGTAAGAGGGTCGTGAGACACATTCAGCAGTAAGAGGGTCGCGAGCCACATTCAGCAGTAAGAGGGTCGCGGACACATCAGCAGTAAGAGGGTCGCGAGACACATTCAGCAGTAAGAGGGTCGCGAGCACATTCAGCAATAAGAGGGTCGCGGACACATTCAGCAATAAGAGGGTCGCGAGACACATTCAGCAATAAGGTCGCGAGACACATTCAGCAATAAGAGGGTCGCGAGACACATTCAGCAATAAGAGGGTCGCGAGACACATTCAGCAATAAGAGGGTCGCGAGCCACATTCAGCAGTAAAGGGTCGTGAGACACATTCAGCAGTAAGAGGGTCGCGAGCCACATTCAGCAATAAGAGGGTCGCGAGCCACATTCAGCAATAAGAGGGTCGCGAGCACATTCAGCAATAAGAGGGTCGCGAGCCACATTCAGCAATAAGAGGGTCGCGAGCCACATTCAGCAATAAGAGGGTCGCGAGACACATTCAGCAATAAGGGGGTCGCGAGCCACATTCAGCAATAAGAGGGTCGCGAGACACATTCAGCAATAAGAGGGTCGCGAGACACATTCAGCAATAAGAGGGTCGCGAGACACATTCAGCAATAGAGGGTCGCGAGACACATTCAGCAATAAGAGGGTCGCGAGACACATTCAGCAATAAGAGGGTCGCGAGACACATTCAGCAATAAGAGGGTCGCGAGACAATTCAGCATAAGAGGGTCGCGAGACACATTCAGCAATAGAGAGGGTCGTGAGCAACATTTAGCAATAAGTGAGGGCCGCGAGGCACATCCAGCCCCTGTGCCCTTCACAGTAGTGACACCCAGAGCTCCCATTACCGGCATAATAACAGCCAAAGCTTTTCCACAAAAATCACAGAGGTACTAGGCCAAGACACAGGAGTTCCTACCTTATCTTTATTCAGACATTCTCTACTATGTCAGACAGCCACGAGCCACACATCACAGGCCCGAGAGCTACAAGTTGGGGACTCCTGATCTAGACCATCTAGTGTTTATGTGGACCTCTTCTCTGTCCCCAACAAATTGTGTCAAGAGTCATAATAGCGATGCTGGAATTCAATCTCCCGACTCTTCCGTTTGGTAAGCTGCAGCCATGAGATACGTTAACGGTTCACTTAGAATACAGAAATACGTAAAACATTCCTGCCCATGTGGGAAATGGGAGAGCTTTATCAGCTATATGGATGTTTGGCCAACAGCTATCTAAGATGATTTGGGAGGCTGAAGGGTTTGTTCACAAATTGCGTAAAGTATGCGGGTGTTTTATATGCGTTTTTCTCCCATTCATTTAAATCGAGAAAAGTGCTTCAAAAGCGATGAAAGAATTGACATGTCGGGTGGAGTCAAAAATGCAGGAAGGTTCAAAATACAATGGGAAAAAAAAACGTGTGCATGAAATTTCAGAATTCTCACATTATGTTGGCAGTGTAAAACAATGCAATTTTCTACACAAAGAACTCCCCAACTCCCCCCCCCAAAAGATTGCCATGTGTGAACAAACCCCAGCAAATATATATATATATATACACACACACACACACACACACACACACACACACACATCAGGATGACGTAGCATGATCTAGATGTGGAAGTTTAAGGAACTAATCTAATTTTGATTTAGAGTCTGCAAATATTTCTAGACATTTGTAGTCTAGTTCTCCGATATGTAATATTACGTTACACATATTGTAGCATTATAGCCTGAATTTTAAGTTATAAATTAAATAAATTACATTAATTATCTTAACAGACAAATTGCTTTTTGCTGCGCTACATTATCTTGTGTGCACAGTTCAAATCAACCAAGATTGTATTACAGGAAAGGATGATATTTAAGGACACACTATTCATGTAATATTCATCACAAAGGACTTGTTAAAATTCCCATGTCGTATCTGCAGTCTGCTTTTTTTTGACTGGTCAGCAAAACTAGAGTTTCCGTTAACTCAATACAAGCACTGTGTCGGTATGACCACAACAACCTACATGAAGTCTGAAAATACAGTAATTTCTATGATTCACATTTCAAAAGCTAATAAATCAGTGGCAGACAGACCTAATTTTAGGGATGTTTATAATGGAATCTGAGTTTGTTTTTACCAACTGAACTATACCCACTTGTCACCTCACAGAAACCATAGCTTATTTTGGAGCAATGTTAGATACCGGTAGATGTGCCAATCATGAGAAACCTAGTTAAGAAGGCATATACAAATCAGGCTGAAAAACATGCTTCTAGAGCACGGCCATCCAGATTTGTACAAGGCTTCAAGGGTAGATTTCCCATGATTTGCACATTGCAACAGTACAAAAAAAAAGTATACATTTTAAATGTACCAGTAACAAAGTCAAGGCCGAGTAAGGCCCCCTTCACATCTGTTTTTATTCCTGTCTGTGGGGATCCTGTTTTGTGCAGACCACACGGACAGGCCCCGATTTATTACTCCGGATGCCATTTCTGTGTCTGGATCCGTGATTTTGACAGATCCGGACACAGAAAGAGCTGGGAGAAGCTCAAGCCTGCAAAGCGCAGGAAAGTGGTGTCGAGGCTGACTTTCACTTTCGCAATATTTCTACAAACATTGCTAAAGGGAAAGCAATAGTAAAAAAAAAAAAAAAAAAAAAAAAAAGCTCACTTCTCCGTCGAGTGTCCCACGATGCGCGGCATCCATTTCCGATGGCTGCAGGACCTTAATCAGCTGACTGGGGCAACCCAATCAGCTGACTGGGGCAACCCGATCAGCTGATGTGTCACATGACAGCATCAGCTGAGCAGTTTAAACCACCCACCCATCAGTTTCGGCGGGCGGTTTAAACTGCTCAGCTGATGTTGTCATGTGACACATCAGCTGATCTGGTTGCCCTGCCCTACTCGGTCAGTTGATTAAGGTCCTGCAGCCATTGGATGCTTATACAGCGCATCGCGGGACACTCAGCAGAGAGGTGAGCATTTGTTTTATTTTTAACTTTTTATTTACTTTAAAGAAAAAAGAAAGAAAAAATATCAGCTCACCATTGATGTCCTTCTCCGAGAGTCCCCTTCATAGCATGAGTCGTAGCTTGGCAACCGCCGATTATGGAAACCAGAAAGCAGAAATTGACCCAGCAATGGGGAAAAACGGCAGCACGTAGAGGAAAATTGTATAAAACTTCACTTTATTGCAGATCCATAAAAAAATGTATATGCAATAAAGTGAAGTTTTATACAATTTTCCTCTTCGTGCTGCCATTTTTCCCTATCGCTGGGTCAATCTCTGCTTACTGGTTTGCTTACTTTAATTTCATATTAGCAGTGTATGTAGATACACTACTAAAGTGAAATTACACAGAAAAAGAGCAGTTTTAGTGTACTGTGCATGCTCTCTATACCAGTAATGGGGGTTTTGAGTGTCTCTACTTTGAGGGGGCGGAAAGCTGGACTCGGCTTGTGAGTCTAAAGGTCCCGTCACACTTGGCGACCCTGACAATGATACGACCTGGTATGGAACTCTGGAATGTCGTTATGTGGTCGCTGGTGAGATGTCAAACAGTTAGATCTACTGAACGATGCAGCAACGATACGGCGATCCTTATAACGACCTCAGCGGTCGTTGGGACCCTGTCGCACAGCAGCTAGTCTGACGACAGAGACATGCATGGCTGAGTTCTGAGTCGCCAATGAGGTCGGTGTTAAGGCGTTAAACACACCGATGCATGCTGCCCAGAGGGAACGCGACGATCAAAAAATGTTTCAGGCCATTCTGTCATGATCGGCGATGTCACAGCGGGGGCCGGGTCGCTGCTATGGGCCAAACATAGCGAGATCGCTGGTGAGGTCACTGTTGCATCACAAAACTATGCACTATGTATGATGGGGGCTTAAGGATTACATGTGACTCTCAAGGTCATAAGGGTTGGGGACCTCTAACGTAAGGCAACAATTTTTTGGGGTCTAAAGCCCCCGTCACACTGAGCAAGATCGCTGTTGCGTCACAGGTTTTGTAACGCAACAGCGACCTCACCAGCAATCTCGCTCAGTGTGACCCGCAGCAGCGACCAGACCCCTGCTGTGCGATCGCCGATAGTGTTGGAATGTCCTGGACCATTTTTTGATCGTTGGGCTCCTGCTGGGCAGCATGCATTGGTGTGTTTGATGGGGACAACAACCAACGACCTCAATACTACGCCCTAGAGTGACAGGGTCCCAACGACCGCCATATCGTTGCTGCATTGCTGGTAAGATCTGAATGTTTGACATCTCACCAGCGACCACGTAGCGACGTTCCAGGGATCCTTACCAGGTTGTATCGTTGTCGGGATCGCTGGAGCGTCACCAAGTGTGACAGTACCTTAGCTTTGGTAAAGACTGAACTAAGCAAATGTCCATTCAACACTTAGCCATGAGTATATTTAAAAATAAAATTCACAGCTTAGCAGCATTCAGTTATGAAGATCATACAAGTGCATCTCAATAAATTAAAATATCATAAAAAAGTTAATTCATTTCACCCAAAAGTCACTATTTCAGAAAATTAGAATAATTAACACAAAACACCCGCAAAGTCTTACTAAGCGTTAAAATGGTCCCTCAGTCTGGTTCTGTAGCCTACACAATTATGGGGAAGATTGCTGACTTGACAGATGTCAAGAAGGCAGTCATTCACACACTCCACAAAGAGGGTAAGCCACAAAGGGTCATTGCTAAAGAAGCTGGCTGTTCACAGAGTGCTCTTTCCAAGTATATTAATCAAAAGTTGAGTGGAAGGAAAGCCTGTGGTAGAAAAAGGTGCACAAGCACCTGGGATAACTGCAACCTTAAAAATATTAAGTAAAGGCCATTCAAAAATTTGGGGGAGATTCAGAAGGAGTGGACTGCTGCTGGAGTCATTGCTTCAAGAGTCACCAGACACAAATGTATCCATTGGCTACAACTGTCGCATTCCTTGTGTCAATCCACTCGTGACCAATAGACAATGCAAGGAGCGTCTTACCTGGCCAAGGGGAAAAATAACTTGACTGCTGCTCAGAGGTCCAAAGTGTTGTTTTCAGATTAAAGTAAATTTTGCATTTCATTTGGAAATCAAGGTCCCAGAGTCTAGAGGAAGAGTGGAGAGGACACAATCCAAGCTGCTTGAGGTCTAGTGTGACGTTTCCACAATCAGTGATGGTTTGGGGGAAAAAGTCATCTCCTGGTGTAGGTCCACTATCTTTTACAAAGACCAAAGTCAGTGCTGCAATCTACCAGTAAATTTTAGAGCACTTCATGCTTCCCTCTGCCGACAAGCTTTTGGAGATGGAGATTTCATTTTCCAGCAGGACTTGGCACTGTCCACACTGTCAAAAGTACCTGGTTTAACAACCACAGTATCACTGTGCTTGATTGGCCAGCAAATTCGCCTGACCTAAATTCCATACAGAATCTGGGGTATTGTCAAGAGGAAGATGAGAGACCCCAGACTCAATAATGCAGACGAGCTGAAGGCTGCTATCAAAGCAACCTGGGCTTCCATAACACCTCAGCAGTGCCACAAGTCATGCAAAAGGAGCCCCGACCAAGTATTGAGTGCAATTACTGTACATACTTTTCAGTATGCCAACATTTAGGAGTTAAAAAATTTTTTTTTTCAATTGCTCTTGTATAAAATTCTAAACCTTCTTCTCATCTTTAATAACCTCCCTGGCCCACAATCCAAAACAACTTTTCAAAACCTTCAATTCCCTACTCCGCCCGCCCACTCCCCCTCCATCTCCCCTTATCTCTGCTGAAGACTTTGCCTCCTACTTCAAAGAAAAGATTGACAGAATCAGAGGCAGCTTTGATCCACTGTCCCCACAGCCTCCTCTCTCGCCTATACTGCCCTCTCCTTCCATCAACTGCTCCCCCCCCATTACTGAAGACCAGCTCTCCTCCCTCCTGTCAAAATCACCACCAGCGCCCACGACCCGCTCCTATCCCACCTCATTCCCAACCTCTCCTCTGTTATCATCCTAGCCCCGACTCATCTTTTCAACATATCACTCACCGCCGTCACATTCCCCTCAGCCTTCAAACATGCCTTGATCACACCCATCCTCAAAAAACCCTCCCTTGACCCCACGGCTGTCTCCAACTAACGCCCTATATCACTCCTTCCCTTCGCCTCTAAACCACTTGAACAGCACGTCCACTCACCTCTCCTCCTGCTCCCTCTTCGACCACCTGCAATCCGGCTTCAGACCACTCCACTCCACGAAAACAGCACTGACTAAAGTCACGAATGACCTACTGACTGCCAAAGGTAAGCGCCACTAATCTGTCCTCCTCCTCCTTGACCTGTCTGCCGCCTTCGACACTGTTGACCACTCCCTTCTACTTCAGATCCTGGAATCTCTTCGCATCACGGACCTTGTCCTCTTCTGGATCTCCTCATACTTAACGGACCGGACCTTCAGCGTCACCCACTCCCACACATCCTCCTTGGCCTACCTCCTATCTGTCGGCGTCCCCCAGGGCTCAGTGCTAGGACCATTACTCTTCTCAATCTACACTCTCGGCCTAGGGAAACTCATTGAGTCCCATGGCCTCCAGTACCACCTCTACGCCGACGACACCCAAATCTACCTATCTGGACCTGACATCACCTCGTTACAATCCAAAATTCCGCAGTGCCTGTCCGCCATCTCCTCCTCCTTCTCTGCTCGCTTCCTTACGCTGAACATGGACAAAACCGAATTCATTGTCTTCCCCCCCAAGCCGCTCACCCTCACTACCCGACCTATCCATTGTCATCAACAACTGCTCTCTCTCCCCAGTCTCCCACACCAAGTGCCTCGGGGTTATCCTTGATTCTTCCCTCTCCTTCAAGCCCCACATCCAAGCCCTCGCCACCTCCTGCCGACTCCAGCTCAAAAACATCTCTCGGATAAGCACTTTCCTTGACCACTACACCGCTAAAACCCCTATTCACGCTCTCATTATCTCCCGCCTTGACTACTGCAACCTCCTGCTCACCGGCCTCCCCGCTACCTCCGTTTCACCTATCCAATCTATCCTGAACTCCGCTGCCCGCCTAATCCATCTGTCTCCCCGCTACTCCCCTGTCTCCCCCTCTGCCAAGCCCTTCACTGGCTCCCTGCTTCCCAGAGATCCCGATTTAAAACACTAACCATGACATACAAAGCCATCCACAACCTGTCCCCTCCATACATCTCTGACATGGTCTCCCAATACCTACCCTCACGCAACCTGTGATCCCTCCCAAGAACTCCTCCTCTACTCCCCCTTCATCTCCTCTAGCACAACCGCATACAGGACTTCTCCCGTGCATCACCCATACTCTGGAATTCGCTGCCCCACCACATCAGGCATTCCCCTACCCTGGGAACCTTCAAAAGAGGCCAGAAAACCCACCTCTTCCGCCAAGCCTACAACCTGCAATGAGACCCAGTCCACCGCACCACAACCGACACCTCCCCCTCCCACTGTATCCCCACACACCCTTCATAGACTGTGAGCCCTCGCAGACAGGATCTTCTCCCCTATTGTATCTGTACGTTAGAATTGTCCACAGCCATTGTTACTTGTATTGTTACTATGTTACTTGTCCTAGTCTGCCCTCTTAACATGTAAAGCACCATGGAACATTATGGAGCTACCGTATATACTCGTGTATAAGCCGACCCGTGTATAAGCCGACCCCCCTACTTTTGCCCCCAAAATCTGGGAAAACCTATTGACTCGTGTATAAGCAGAGGGTGGACCCCAGCACAGGTATACAGCCCCCAGCAGTGTGGTATACAGCAGCCTCCCCAGTGGTATATACAGGCCCCAGCAGTGTTACAGCAGCCTCCCCAGTGGTAGTATACAGCAGCCCCAGTGGTAGTATACAGCAGCCCCAGTGGTAGTATACAGCAGCCCCAGTGGTAGTATACAGCAGCCCCAGTGGTAGTATACAGCAGCCCCAGTGGTAGTATACAGCACCCCAGTTGGTAGAGTATAACAGCAGCCCCAGAGGTAGTATACAGCAGCCCCAGAGGTAGTATACAGCAGCCCCAGTGGTAGTATACAGCAGCCCCAGGAGTATACAGCAGCCCCAGTGGTAGTATACAGCAGCCCCCAGGGGTATAACAGCCCCAGTGGTAGTATACAGCAGCCCCAGTGGCAGTATACAGCAGCCCCAGTGGCAGTATACAGCAGCCCCAGTGGCAGTATACAGCAGCCCCAGTGGCAGTATACAGCAGCCCCAGTGGCAGTATACAGCAGCCCCAGTGGCAGTATACAGCAGCCCCAGTGGTAGTTTACAGCAGCCCCAGTGGTAGTTTACAGCAGCCCCAGTGGTAGTTTACAGCAGCCCCAGTGGTAGTTTACAGCAGCCCCAGTGGTAGTATACAGCAGCCCCAGTGGTAGTATACAGCAGCCCCAGTGGTAGTATACATCAGCCCCAGAGGTATATACAGCCCCAGTGGTAGTATACAGCAGCCCCAGAGGTATATACAGCCCCAGTGGTAGTATACAGCAGCCCCAGAGGTAGTATACAGCCGCCTGCCCGCCACCCCCATCAGTATACAGGCCCCCCATCAGGATCCAGGGCCCCCCCTCCTTGCTCCGCAACACCTGCAAAGGAAAATCATTATACTTATCACTGTCCTGTCGCCGCCGGACCGCCGCTGCCATCGCGATCCCCGTCTTCTTCCAGCGTCTTCCGGTTTCCTGTGGTCGGCGCAGGCAATGACGTCATTGCCTGCGACCACAGGAAGCCGGAAGAAGACGGGGATCGCGATGGCAGCGGCGGTCCGGCGGCGACAGGACAGTGATAAGTATAATGATTTTCCTTTGCAGTTTTTGAGGAGCAAGGAGGGGGGGCCCTGGATCCTGATGGGGGGGCCTGTATACTGATGGGGGTGGCGGGCGATTGGCTGTATACTACCACTGGGTATATACTCGCGTATAAGCCGAGGGGGGACTTTTCAGCCCAATTTTTGGGCTGAAAAACTCGGCTTATACGCGAGTATATACGGTATATAAATTAATAATAATAATAATAATTTTCTGAGATGATGGACTTTTGGGTTTTCATTGGCTGTAAGCCGTAACCATCAATATTAACAGACATAAACACTTGAAATAGATAACTGTTTGTAATGACTCTATATAATACAAAAAATGTTTGTAACGTGTTAGCCAGTAGATAGAAATTGTTTTCTATATAATACATGCATTTCAGTTTATGTATTGAATTGTAGGACCATACAAGGTAGAAGGACAGAGTGTGTCTCCTGCTCTCCTCCCCGCCCGTGATGCACCTCTGAACAATTTCTGCACTGTGTGTTCAATAAACATGTCTGAAGAACCTGACCGTTGAGTGCCCCTCTGTTCCTTCTACCTTGTATGGTACTACACTGCAATCTTCTGTGTGAGGGTGCACCGCTGTGTTTCCTGGCCCGGTGTGGCTGCTGCCCCCTGAGCAACGAGCTGTGTCAGCTGCTGTTCCCTGCTGTGGTGCCCAAAACTACTTCTGTTGTTACTGAAATAAATTAACTATCTCATGATATTCAAATTTATTGAGATGAATTTGTATTTATTACATTGTACGTGCAGGCAGCATTTTTACAATTCTATATACAGATCGAACTAGAACAAACCCCAGAAGCCACATATCCTATAATGCTAGGAAGTTCTTCTTACCCATGCCAAGTACTTTGTATGGATTTCCATTAGCTTTAGACAGAATTAATTGCTGGTCACCAAATAATGTCAAGTTTTCGTCTGATGGCCCCTAAGGTCATTAGACCGTTGCCTATCCTTTAGCATTATGATAAATACTATATCTACATTTTTAACCATCCTTTTAATTGCCCCAAAAAATGTAAAAGGAAAAGGCAGCTTTGTAGTAGGTTTTAGTTTCAACAAGTTTTTTTTATTAATATCAAATAACATATATCAGTAACATCTGAAGTTCGTTGTTATGATCCCCACAAAGGGGGGGCTGTAGGTAGTCCAGAATACTTAACTACTAATGTCAAGCTCAGTTGAATTAACAGAAGTAACAGCAATAACAACATGGAGGTAGAAGGGATTAGGGAAGTCATGGAGGATCAGAAGGAAAGTAGTAAGGGAGGGATGCAAGGTTAGGATGTGGATACATGAAGACCATAAACCGTCACATTTCGTACACAGTAGCGGGTTTTAAATAACACATACATTCCTATTAAAAGGGAACCCCAGTCATGCCAAATATGCTATTAACCTGTAGATTTGGGGTTAATCTGCAGGTTAATAGCATTCTTAAATCGTTCAGCTGCTGCACTAAAAACCCTACTGGGAGGAATTTAACTTTATTTCTCCCGGCAGCCTCCAGTCATAAAGGTGTGGCCAGAGCATTTTCAGTCAGGGCTGTGGAGTCGGAGTCGTGGAGTCTGAGTCAGAGTCGCTGCCCATTTTGGTGGAGTCGGAGTCAGAGTTGGAGTCGGTAGAAAAGGTTCCAACTCAGACTCCTAAAATATATAATGAATTGGGTCTAGTAGTTCAATGCAGAATGTACTGAATATTATTATTATGAATTATTATTATGTTCTATCTAAATATCTTTATTATTATGTCATTATAATGATTAAAGCCTAATGTTACCATTGACCTACAATAATTTTATCACTTAAAAACGAGCCATGAATGTAGGAGTCGGAGTCAAAGGAGTCGGAGTCGGAGCCAGGGAAATTCAGGAGTCGGAGATGGAGTCGGTGGTTTGATTTACCGACTCCACAGCCCTGTTTTCAGTCAACAATCCCAAGCACTGACTGACAACTGGTATTGTACTGCTGCTCCATTGAGCCTAATGACAATCAGTTCTGGGACATGGTTAGAGGAGCACGTTTTTGTGAGTGCAAAAAAACTTGTTTTTCTTTAATGAAGCCAGCATACAGCCACCGTAAATAACCAACGTTTCGGCCACTAAAGGCCATTCTCAACGTTCTATTTAAAAACAGAAATACATAAAATAACATGAGCATTTATACAAATACATTGAAATAAACAATTATCACGTCACGTCCGGTGTCCGTGTCAGCCTGAGTGAGTTGAAAATGACAAGGATGTGTGTCTAAAAGAGACTTTAAAAAAACCTTATTGTGGAAAGACTAGGTATGCACAGGGCTTCAGTGCATATGGGGTGAGGTGAAGTTATGAATCAAAGTGACGAGGTGACATACCGAGATCAGGGTTACCCATATTAACTCCATATGGGTGAGTGATACATAATAAACGTAAAATAGAGAATCAAAGATTCAATAAGAGGAAAATAGAAAAGAAATTGGAATACGTTTTACCAGTGTCTATACTGGCGGAAGTTCATGGGAATGGAGCTGCACCACAGAAGTAGTAGTACACTTATTTGGTGCCGCTACATCAATGACGTGTTTTACATTTGGCATGGCAATGAGGCACAACTTTTGGATTTACATCAGGACATTAACTCTCTGATCCCCAACTTAACGTTCACAATACACCATGACAAGTCCCAAATCAATTTTCTCGACACAATGGTTATGGTTGACTCCACTGGTAAACTTTCTACTGACCTTTATGTCAAACCAACAGACCAGAATAGCTTATTGCACTACGGTAGCTGTCATCCAAGACATGTTAAGACATCACTACAGATATCACAACACATGAAAATTGACAGAAGAGTCTCCAATTCGGATAACAAAAATCAAAAGACATAAGGAGATAGCCCTTAAATTCTAAGATCGGGGATATCCAGCGTATATTTCACGTGGCACACACCACTCTATCAATCCAGGACCCCTGGACCAAGGATACCATTCGTATCCACCTACCATCCATATAGTAACCTAATAAAAAGGATCCATTTTGAGACACTAGCAACTTTTACACTCAAGCTATCCCGATATCCCTGAATTTAGGAATAGGCCATTATTTTGTCACAAACAGACTATTGTTAGAGCAGATATTGGAACCAACAAGAAACCTCTTCACCAGACAACATGTAGAGGAACTTTTCCATGTCTTGGCTGCAATCAATGCAATAACGTCATTAAGGGCGAGTTCTTTTCTCATCCCCGAACTGGTAAAAGTTACCCCATAAAGGGGTTCTATACATGTGATTCAACCTTTGTCGTATACCTTTTGAAATGCCCGTGCGGTCACGTGTATGTTGGGGAAACTACTCAGCATATACGTGACCGCATTAGTAAACATAAATCGACGATCAGGTGTAAATACACATTATTGCCCATACCACATCACTTTATACAGTTTAATCATAATGTGTCGCAGTTACGCTTCCAGGTGTTGGAAAGCGTACCACCTTTGAGACGAGGAGGCAATCGGATCCAGAGGCTTAAAGAACGGGAAGCCTACTGGATCCATACTCTCCAAACTTTGGAACCTTCAGGTTTGAATCGAGAGTATAAAACCTTTGTATAGTTTTTCACTTGATAGGTGGATCATAATGTTCTTATGTACTCCTTTATGAATATACAGTAATCACTATTATACCCCTCTTTTTGATACAATGTGATTTATTTCCTTTATTCCTTGATGTTTTACATCAGAATAGTTACTCTGGCATTTAACTAGAATATACAATGGATTTTTAGAACAGTATGATTACCTACATCATAGTTGATCATTATGTCATATTTGACTTGTGCACCACTTTTTTTGTACCAAAAAGGTTGAGATTCCTTTAAAGAGGACCTGCCACCAAACCAGGCATGGTGATCTAATTACAGTACTGGATGCAGCATGTCTGCAGCATGCAGACATTGAGCCCCCCAGCACTTGAGCAGCCCTGTACCCCGAGATAATACACTTAGAAAACTTACATGCTCCAGCCACTAAGGAGGTGGCTAGGGGCTGCAGCCAAGGGCAGATTCACACCCCCTGCATGTGTAATCTGCCCACCGCTGCCAATCATTCTCTCCCTCTTCAGCAGCATTTAAACAGAGTTTTTTCTCTCTCTCCCAGAAAGTCTGTTTAGCCCCACCCCCTGAGGGGCAGAGCCAAACAGCAAGTTCTGGAAAAAAAAACAAAACTCTGTTTAAATGCTGCTGAAGAGGGAGAGAATGATTGGCAGCGGTGGGCAGATTAAACATGCAGGGGGTGTGAATCTGCCCTTGGCTGCAGCCCCTAGCCACCTCATTAGTGGCTGTAGCATGTAAGTTTTCTAAGTGTATTATCTCCTGGTACAGGGCTGCTCAAGTGCTGGGGGACCCCCTTGCCTGCATGCTGCAGACATGCTGCATCCAGTGCTGTAATTAGATCACCATGCCTGGTTTTGTGACAGGTCCTCTTTAAGTTTTATGGATAACATAGTTTATTTCAATTTACAGCTTAATATCCTAATACGTTTTCTATATGCAGAACTGTATTTGAATTCTTGATGTGTTCTAATTATGATGCTCTATGTGTTTTAGATGCACTATTGTCTGTCTAAAGGACCAGCTATGCTGCACTGAATCAAAAAGCACTCCTGCCACACAGCAATTGTGATCCTGTTATCCACAGCATTTGTTCCCAGGATCGCTTTTACTATAGTAAAGCTGCACAAGCACAATAGACACGTCTCCCAGCACGCATGCGCAGCTTGCAGGTCAACCACACATCCCTGCGTTCCACCACCCGGAAATCGCATCACTATGACACGCCCCTTCTTTGTTAAATGTCGGCACCGTGTTGTGGACGCCGCACACTGCCGCTGACAAGCCAGAGCACGGCACCAGGTATCGTTCTGCTCTCCTAACACTTTATTGTCTGTCTCTGGATAAGTTTATCCTAATTGCTTTCCTAAACTATTTTTGACTTTAGGTTGCCTTTATCACTGAGCCTTGACTCTTATGCCACCAGGTAATTACCTGTTCTTAATACTCATCTATTCCTGCTGTTGCTTTATTCATGAGCTCTCCTATGTTCATTTAAACAGATCCTTGTAGATCTCTCCCACTTTTTGGTAATTAACCTCCTGTGGATCCTAGCGTTTACCCTATGACTTCTGGGTTAGTATTTTTCTTGGACACTTTTGTTAGTTATATTTTGGCTAAACATTTTATCATTTAAACTTATAGGTTTACTTTTGCAATTTATGGCTTATCCCATACTAGAGGTGTGTTATACCTTGACTTAATTCTTGTTCACAGTAGGTATCTCCATCAACTAACCTTCATATAAATTTGATTCCTAGACAACTTGTTCTTCCTTTTCTTCTCAAATTTTTGATTCCTGTATCAGTTTTCCTGTATCTTATGTTAATTCATCTGTGGTGAAACTGTTGTGACACCTTCTGTGGCTTTTTTTCGATCATTTCCGATTCTATTGGGTGATTCTTACATATAAGTTATACCTACGCAATTTTGCAGGACATATCGTTGCTATGTACCTTGGGACCTTTGTTTCACTATAATTCTCTCTCTCTTTATAAACCGTGTCTGTTCTAGAATTTGATCTTATCTTTCACCATAGGGATTATTGAGTGTACTACTACTTCTGTGGTGCAGCTCCATTCCCATGAACTTCCGCCAGTATAGACACTGGTAAAACTTATTCCAATTTCTTTTCTATTTTCCTCTTATTGAATCTTTGATTCTTTATTTTACGTTTATAATGTATCACTCACCCATATGGAGTTAATATGGGTAACCCTGATTTTGGTATGTCCCCTTGTCACTTTGATTCATCACTTCACCTCACCCCATATGCACTGAAGCCCTGTGCGTACCTAGAGTCTTTCCACAATAAGGTTTTCTTAAAGCCACTTTTAGACACATCCTTGTCATTTTCAACTCACTCGGGCTGAAACGGACATCGGACGTGACGTGTTAATTGTTTACTTCTATGTATTTGTATAAATGCTCAAGGTATTTTATGTATTTGTTTGTAAATAGAATCTTGAGAAAGGCCTTTAGTGGCCGAAACGTTGGTTATTTACTGTGCATGTATACTGGGTGGCTTCATTAAAGAAAAACAAGTTTTTTTGCACTCACAAAAACGTGTGGTTCTACCTTTTTCAAGTGTTGGTGTGCCCAGAATAACCTTTATATAGTTATTACATTTTCTGGAGCACCGGTGGACTAACAGTGGCACGATCATCCTTTAACTCAGGGGTCTCAAACTCCAGGCCTCGAGGGCCGCACACAGTGCAGGTTTTCAGGATTTCCTTGGAATTTGACAGTTGGTCATTTGATTACCAACTGTCAAATACTATGGAAATCCTGAAAACCTGGACTGTGTGCGGCCCTCGAGGCCTGGAGTTTGAGACCCCTGCTTTAACTGTTATGGTTAGAGGAGCAACACACTGCATACTGAGTGGAGACTAAAGCCTCCTCTAACTGAAAGCTGGAGGCTGCCTGGCATAATAATGCAAATTTCCTCCTGATAGCTGGGCATTTAGTGTGCCAGCCAGGCAGTTTTAGAACGCTATTAACCAAGAGATCAACCCAATATCTGCAGGTAATAGTGTCTGCTGACAAAACAGTCTCCCTTTAGAACCTACGCGACTCCATATCATGCAACAGGCCCAAGTATGGTCTAATCCTTTTTATCCTTTACTTATTCCTCACCCTCAGAATGTTAGTATAAACCTGAGAACAGTCAGTAGGTAGGGAATAAGTGTATGATCATGCTATACAGCCAACCAATTCAACAAGTTGCTAACCAGATCCTACCATATCTCTAATTGAAGCCACAAACATCTTGAACAAAAGCTAAACTTAACAGTGATTACATAAAACATCCAGCCCTGTAATTAAAACTAGAGTATAATAAGATTTTAAAAAATTCATGCATACACAAAGTTAGTGGCCGTTCTCATGCACTGCAGCTCAGCTGATAAGTTGAAAATCAGAAGAGTTGCAGTCTCAGAGAATGGCTATTCGACAGTGTTAAGAGCCGTGATGTTTATGCTCTCCACACACTATACTTCCGATGGCAGGGAGAATCAGATGATGAAGCCCCACTGTTGGATATTAATGACCTTTGATAGGGACAACGTCTTTAATTAATAGACAGCAGTAGCTACTAGTAAAAGGTCATCTAATTCTGTGTAGGTTTTCTTTTTAGTCTGTTGAATGAACTGTTGTTTTATTTAGACCCAAACAGTGCTAGACATTCTTGGTGATCATTAGCCTATAGACAATTTGCCCTCAGGGAAAAAAAAATAATTTTTTTAAACCTATTGCAAAGATGGTTCATTCATGTATAGGCTTGAGAGCCAACTACTAATTAATTAAATCAGGTGATGTGCATCACTGTAATGAGGAGGGGTGTGGTGTAATGACATCAACATCCTATATAAGGTGTGCTTAATTATTAGGCAAATGCCTTTCCTTAGGCAAAATGGGTCAGAAGAGAGATTTGACGGGCTCTGAAAAGTCCAAAATTGTGAGATGTCTTGCAGAGGGATGCAGCAGTCTTGAAATTGCCAAACATTTAAAGTGTGGTCACAGAACAATCAAGCGTTTCATGGCAAATAGCCAACAGGGTTGCAAGAAGCGTGTTGGACAAAAAAAGCGCAAAATAACTGCCCATGAATTGAGGAAAATCATGCGTGAAGATGCCAAGATGCCATTTGCCACCAGTTTTGCCATATTTCAGAGCTGCAACGTTCCTGGAGTATCAAAAAGCACAAGGTGTGCTATACTCAGGGACATGGCCAAGGTAAGGAAGGCTGAAAAACGACCACCTTGAACAAGAAACATAAGATAAAATGTCAAGACTGGGCCAAGAAATATCTTAAGACTGATTTTTCAAAGGTTATATGGACTGATGAAATGAGAGTAACTCTTGATGGGCCGGATGGATGGGCCAGAGGCTGGATCAGTAAAGAGCAGAGAGCTCCACTCCAACTCAGACGCCAGCAAGTGGAGGTGGAGTACTGGTATGGGCTGGTATCAAAGATGAACTTGTGGAACCTTTTCAGGTTGAGGATGGAGTGAAGCTCAACTCCAGGACATACTGCGAGTTTCCGGAAGACAACTTATTCAAGCAGTGGTACAGGAAGAAGTCGGTATCGTTCAAGAAAAACATGATTTTCATGCAGGACAATGCTCCATCACATGCATCCAACTACTCCACAGCGTGGCTGACCAGTAAAGGTCTAGAAGAACAAAAAATAATGACATGGCCCCCTTGTTCACCTGATCTGAACCCCATAGAGAAGCTGTGGTCCCTCCTAAAATGTGAGATCTACAGGGAGGGAAAACAGTACACCTCTCGGAACAGTGTCTGGGAGGCTGTGGTGGCTGCTGCACGCAATGTTGATCGTAAACAGATCAAGCAACTGACAGAATCTATGGATGGAAGGCTGTTGAGTGTCATCATAAAGAAAGGTGGCTATATTAGTCATTAATTTTTTTTGCTTTGTTTTTGCATGTCAGAAATGTTTTCTAAATTTTGTGAAGTTATATTCGTTTACCTGGTGAAAATAAACAAGTGAAATGGGAATATATTTGTTTTTTATTAAGTTGCCTAATAATTCTGCACAGTAATAGTTACCTGCACAAACAGATATCCTCCTAAGAGCCAAATCTAAAAAAAACACACTCCAACTTTCAAAAATATTAAGATTTGATATTTATGAGTCTTTTGGGTTGATTGAGAACATAGTTGTTGATCAATAATAAAAATAATCCTCTAAAATACAACTTGCCTAATAATTCTGCATGCAGTGTAAAATGCAAACATATGTTGGGACCGGAGATGGAAAAGGAGTATTGCAAGAATTAAACAGAAGCCACAAGTACCCGCAAACCCATACTTGGTTATACTATCATGTCACCCAGCTGCACCATGTCAAGGGTTCAGGCAGTAGAGGACTCAGAAAAGGGGAATAAACTGTGATATTTGGGTGAAGGTATTGTAAACCCATAGATTAGTCTCCAGATTTATAACTACGTGCATACCCATGAATAAAATATGGTGCGTTTCTAAGTTTTTTTTAAGATATATCTGGGCACTAAAAATATATTCACATCTGGAACAATTCGAATTTTTAAGAGTTCTGTCAAAAGGATCAAGGGATTGAGAAAGACAGGTGCTGGAGTATTTCCACAAACTCTACTCTGAGGCCTACTTTCATTCTTTTGAGACACAGAAGAGTTTGACTTTCACCAGTCTAATTTCTACAATTGAGAAATGCGGCCCAAGCACAGAAAAAGCACAGAACAAAGTGGGTAAACCTTTTAGTTTCTCCAAGAATGGAAAGTTTGAACATGTTTGTCTAAACTAAAAGAGACCAAAGACTTATCTCTATGCTTAAACAAGACACTGTTGATGAAAAGTTTTTAGGAAGCCCATGCATATAGTTAAAGGTATATGGGAAGAAGATATGAGTCCCATCTCATGTGAAGAGTCGGGTGAAATATTTTGAATCTCAAAGCCTATTTCCATACATACATACATAGCACAGAGAATGTCACAGCTTTCTAAATTATAGGGTATATAGAACTCCATGAATAGTGAATAAAATGTATGTTTTTTTTACAATTAATTTTATTACATTTTTTAATTTTTAGTATAAAGTCCAGCCAAATGTTGCAATGTATATTGTTATAAGATACTGAATAATAAAGAACGTCACTGTATATATTATAAGTATTCCAATAAATATCCCAAAAAAGGGTAAAGAAGAAAGAGATGTGGTTAATGAAATAAGGTAAAGTACTAAGAAGGCAAAACTATTGTAGGGCCATCAGGAGGGTTAGCGCACAATCTTACACAATTAATGAACTATTTTAAAAGAAGGGGTAGAACACGCGGCATCTCCTCAAGCATTGTAGCAGCAACCCACAGATAGATAGCGAGCTCCAGTGTATGAATCAAATAATTTTTACATTATCTTTTTGAAATCGTTGCGGAGACTTTACACGTATGGATATCGTTAATGACGCACCAACCATGTGGCGAGCAGCTATCGTTCGCACAACCCAGCGAATGATACTTGTTCACTGTTGTGAATAGGGGAAGTCGTTAACGACAGTTATCGCGGTGTCACACATGACAATGCAGCAGGTTGGCTGATCGAGGATCATCTGATTTGAGAACGTTCTCAAATCTGCGATCAACGATCCAACGATTTATCGTAGTCGTATCTCGGTGACATACACAACGCCGTACTAACGATGTCATTTGAACGACTCCAAACCTGTGATGTTTCAGCGATTTCGTTCACCATATTTTACTGTGTAACGGGGCCTTAAGATGCTATGCTTCAACAATATATACACTTGTATAAAGGTTAAAGGCACTGAATGCAACTTCTTTTTCAGAGTACAATGAACAGAAACAGATTAGTAAAATGTATTAGCTGCACCCCACAAATATGTCTTAAGATTACACTAAAAGATGTGAACACAGTGCTGTACACACAACCATCTGGCATAACAACAACCACCAAATATTGTGAATACTCCCTTTGTGCTGCTAAAACTCCAAGGCTAAGTGCCCAGTGTGCGTTTTTGATATGTTTTTTGCTGCGTTTCTGCACCAAAAATGTAGCACCCACACTTTTGTAATGAAAGTCAATGTGATTTTACAAAATCTGTGCCCTCATGTGCGTTTGTTGGTGCTTCAATTAGGTTTCAGAAATTGCCTGCGTTTCTTTTAGGTCCCTGCAATTAACTTGCCCGTTTTTGGGCTGCATTTTCCCCATAGACTCTATTCTAACCCCTCAAAAAAGCATCACAAACGCATGGGTATTCCCACAGTGAATTTGTGATGCTTTTTTAAAGCGATTTCTATCCCCGGTGATATCTTCATTCTGGGAACACGGAGAAGTGACTTGAGGACCTGTGCCGCCCCATGTGAACGATCATGTGACTCAATCTTTCACATGGCCAGCCTCAGATTGAGACAATATCCACAGGTCCTACTACTGCCTGGGAAGAAGACATCACCGATCACCGTGGGCTTGACTGAGTGTGAGAAAATGTCTGTGTGTGTGTCACCTTATTTGTGCTGTGTTTGTATGTGCACAAACATTATAGGTTTGTACTGCTTTTGTGTACATAAAAATGCAGCACAAAAAATAAGCACAGGGGCCCTTAGCCTAACAGTCCACAGGTTGAAGTCTCAAAGATTTCTGAACGTGTCTTGAGGCAAACAGTATCAAAATGTTAGAAGATTAGGTTATGTAAATTGTGGCCGTCAAGGATAAGAATAATTTCTCCAGCAAATCACACAAATACTTTATCTGATTCCTCAACAACTTTTGCAGTATACCATGCAAATGTCTGCACTATTCACTGACTCTGGGACTTAGACAAAAAGTACTGTACACCGCTATTAGCTCTTATGTGGAAGCAGATGGGCTATTCTTTGCTTTCTATATACATCAAGTCGTAAGGTGCTCATGGGTGTACTATTTGTCCTTCCTTGAATCACTTGCGGTAAGTACCATCTACTTAAGACTGGGAACACAGGATCCTGAATGCAGAGCTGAGTGGTCACACAGAGTCAGAGCTCCCGCCAGCACACAGTAACTAACGGCACCAGCTGCAATACCCATCAGCCAAACTACCCTGCAATGGGTCCCCGGAAGCCAAGTCAGCCCCTGGTACCCCCACTGGAACAGAGGACGGTCCTGGACCCTTTCAGAGGCCGGGAGCATGAAGCTCATAGTAACCCAGCACCATTTTCCCCGGACCTCATGGAGGAGAGACCAGAGACTACAAGCAGCGCAGAACATGTGGAGGATGAGCTAGAAGCCGCACTCATGGGACAGAAAGTGGAGGGGGACCCCTGCTATCCTACTAGCACTGGTGCCCTGCTGGTGTCCGGCCCCTTCCCTTCCCTGTCCTTGCCACCTCAGCTCACCGTGTGGCCCGAAACTTCCATTGATGGGGACCCAGAGCCCTCAAACCCCCAGGTAGACACACTGACAGACTGATATGAGGCCAGGCGGGCTCGCAGGGTCAGGGGGTGCACACACACCAAGCACTCAGATTGTAACATCAATTGGACCCTATGTGAGTGAGGGACCCATCATCTACACTCAGTCCTACCATACTGCAGGCAGAGCTCTCTCTGGGATGCATGAGAGGGACGGAGCTCTGTGGGAGACCTCCTCACTAATCCCCAATAAATGGCAGGACCTGCTAGACCGTATACCCTCCAAAGAAGACTTTAAAGCTTTGATAAGTGAGGTGAAAGACACCTGCAGGGCTAAAATAGCCAACATTCGGAAAGATATCCAGCATCTCTCTGGGAAGATGGATTCCTTAGAGGATGAGCATGACATCACCAGGAACCACTTAGGAGAAGTACAGAAACTAGCCCTTGTCCAGCAACAGTCCCTGGAAGCTATACAAACCCACGTCGAGGACCTGGACAATCGAGGCAGTCGCAGCAATATTAGTGTGTGGGGTCCCCGAAGCAGAGGGGCAAGAGTTCTCTAAAATGGTCCTGCAATCAATATTCAACTCCATACTTGGAGACTACCCCCATCTCAGATCAAAATGGCCAGAGCACACAAGGCTCTGCAACCTAAAGGCTCATCTAACCAGCCTAGGGACATAATCTGCTGCATACACAATTTTGAACTAAAAGAAAGAATTATGGCAGCTGCCAGATACATGGTATCTACGCTCTTTGCCGGAGCGGAGATCCAACTGTTCCCAGATCTATCCCGCATCACGCTCCAGAAGCGCAGACATCTCTGCCACCTCACCAAGGTCCTGGCTGAGCAGCAGATGCCTTACTGCTGGGAGTTCCCCTTTGCACTTATAGCCCGCCGAGACGGCCGGTTGGCGGTACTGTGCACCCCGGTGGACTCTCTGGCCTTTTGCAATGTCTTGGACATTCCTATTGTCAATCTTCCAAACTGGGAAATAATTCTACCGAGCCCTGTTCCTGCTCCGGTATGGTCCAGGGGCCCACTCAAACAGGTCGCTAGAAGGAGATCAGGGGTGAAGGGTGACCTCTCTCCACCCCCACTGAAAACCTTTGACGATCACGTTGGCTGTGCACATTCATGTTTGACTGACTGGTTGTCTAGCCTTCTATTATCCTCATATCCATCGGGCTACCCATTTCTTTTATGATTGCTGGTGCCTAATTTTTTTCATTGCATGTTTCATTTGTGTCATACTTGTGTTATACTTACTGTAACATTTATCTCTGACTAGGTTGTTTAGACCCGTCCACTAACATCGGCGGGAGTATCTCACTCCTGCAATGGTGGAATTCCCTTGTCCTTTTTTTTTGTTGCTCTCCCAGTATTACATAGCCCTTAGGTCTGCGTAACCGAGGGTACTTCCCCCACCACTTTCAAATCTGGTTCTCGACTGGGGTTTCTCGGACTTACTTTCCCTTTTTTTTTTTTGCTTCTGAGAGCTAAAGGAATACCCCAGATTCGACCTCCAGGTGGACACCCGGGAATTTGTTGTATATTTGGATTGTTTATTTCTTGTCTTTAATGCATATTTACAAGATGCTTTCTCTTCTCTTTGGAAGGCTTTCTTTCTCCCTCTTTATCTGTCTCTGCCTACCTTTCCTCTCTTTCCCTCTAAAATTTCCCTTACCTTTCAGGGACCCTGCGAGACTGGGGCAGTTTGCTGAGACCACTCACTATATTCTGATGATACCTTTCTGTTTGCAGCTGGCCCCTTCCACACCACCTGACATTGCTCTTATTCTGACTCCCCTCCTATGGTACATATAGTTACCAATGTGAGGGTGCTTAATTCCCCCCGTAAACGTAAATTGAATCTTAAAGAATTAAAATCACTTAAGGCGTATGTGGTCTTTATACAGGAAACGCATTATGAAAACAAGGGGTCCTTTGGCTTCGTGAGCAGGATACCACTAGCCACTCTGCCCACTTTAATAGCAAAAAAGGGGCGTTTCTATACTGATTCATCTATAAACTGTGAGCCCTCGAGGACAGGATTTCTGCCCTACTGTACTTATAACGACAATTAAATCGTACCTTTATGTTCTTGTTCTCGTCTGCCCCTACACATGTAAAGCATCATGGAACCAATGGCGCTATATAATATAAATCTATAATAATAATAATAATCTCAATGCCCTATTCAAATTTATTGCACCCACAACGACCCTAGGGGTAGGTACGTAGTCCTTGAGGCCCAAATGGGGGAAAGCCACTGATCTTAGCTAATATTTATACTCCGAATAGTGGCCAACTGCACTTCTTCAAAAGGGTGCTGACTCTGATTCGCAGTCTCCCTGCAGCACCTGCATTGTTAGGAGTGGACTTTAATGCACCTTTCTCAGAGTCCTGCGACCGCCTTTCGGGTGGAGCTCTTCCCCCCTTGGATACCCTGCAGAGACCATCCCTGGAGTTCAGGAAATTTATTAGAGCGGAGGTACTAATTGACACCTGGACAGTTGACCATCCTGGGGAGAAGGCTTTCTCCTACTACTCGGCTCCCCACCAAACCCATACGCGAATATAGACTACTTCTTTGTGAGCAGTCCAATTCTCCAGCAGGTGGAGGGAACTGAGATGGGAACAATTACCTGGTCTGATCATTCAACCATAATTCTCGACTGTCGGTTGGAGCCCTTGTGCAGCTGAACCAGCTGCACCACGGTAGGTCCGCCCCTGATTCTCGACCTCAAACATGCTCGCACACCTGGGGGCTTGGGCCAATTGCGCTTTAATCAATTTCTGATCAAGGACCCTCTCATCAAGGCCACCTTACACCAACATCTGGTGGAGTACTTCCAGTTTAACCAGACCTCAGTGTCCTCACTGTATGTTTTGTGAGAGGCTCACAAGGCCGTGATGAGGGATCATTGTATCAAGGAGGGGACCAGGGCCAAAAAGGATGAGGCCAACCAGTGCACCTGGCTCTCCTCCCAGCTGTCAATGTGGGATGCCAAATTGTCCCTCTGTGCCTTCTTTGAGAAAGGTTTTACAGTTAAGAGAACATTGTCTATTAAAAAAGTGGGGAAGCTTCTTCTCTACTCTAAACAACGGTATTATTAGAAGGGGAATAAGGCCCATACATTATTGGCCCGCCTGCCCCCAAGCTCTGCGTGACACTAACGGCATCATACACTACAACCCTACTTCTATATCAGATATTTTCCTCTCTTTCCATAAACGTTTTTATAACCTGACTCCCCGACAATGGACGACTTGTCCCAGGAACATGGGAATATTCAGAGATACCTCTCCAGCTTGCAGTTTCCCACCCTCCTCAGGGAGTTCATGGTCCCTCTTATCCAATCAATCAGTTGTGAGGAGCTGGAGGAGGTTTTGGAGGCATTACCTCAGGGTAAATCACCTGGCCCGGACAGTCTTACATACCTTTATTATAAAGTGTTTGCTAAAGACCTCATACCCCACATGACCTCCCTCTTTTTTTTAGGGATGGCTCCGACATCCCCAGCACCATGTCTCACTCCCATTTGATCCTCTTGCCTAAACTGCCCAGGAACCCCTTGGATTGCACCAACTACCGGTCTATTGCGCTGTTGAACACTGACCCGAAAATATACGCCAAGCTTTTGGCAATCAGATTGAGCTCATGGCTTCCCCAGATAATCCACAAAGATCAGGTGGGGTTCATCCCGTGTCGCCAGGGAGGGGATAACACCAGACATGCCATAGATCTAATAGATGTGGCGAACTGGAGGGGTCATCAGATGATGGTTTTGAGCTTGGATGCTGAAAAAGCCTTCGACCGACTAGACTTGTCTTTCATGTTTGCGACCTTGCAATCTTTTGGCATTTCGGGCAGGTTTCTTAGCAGAATCCAAGCTCTTTATAGGCCCCCTACGGCATTCATCAAACTCCCCTTTCTCACCTCTACTCAGTTTCCCCATCTCAAACGGTACAAGACAGGGGTGCCCCCTGTCCCCTATTCTCTTTGCTACGTGCATTGAGCCATTGGCAGCAGCCATCCACATTTCAGGGGTGAAGGTGGGCAGCAAAGAATTTAAAATATCTCTCTTTGCAGACGACATCCTCCTCAGTCTTTTCAAATTTCTACATCTTTTTCCCTAACCTTATGTCCACCCTAAAAGTATATGGTGGTCTCTCAGGCTACAAAGTAAACCAAACTAAAACAGAGGCCCTACCCATCAATATACCCACAGATGCAGTAAACTACTTGAGGCTCAACTTCAAATTTTGGTGGAAAACAGAAGCCATCGGCTACCTAGGGGTAAATATATCCGCCTCGTTTGATACCCTATATAAACTCAACTTTCCCCCACTCTTCAGGGACTTAAGGGCCCTCCTGCACAAATGGTCGTCTTTGAACCTTTCCTGGCTGGGCAGAGTGGCATCAGTGAAGATGACGCTGATACCCAAATTGTTATATCACTTTGAAACATTACCAGTGGCCATCCAGTTAGGGGAACTTAAATCCCTTCAGGCAGCTATAATGAAATTTATTTGGTGTAACAAACGACATAGGATAAGCAACAGGGTTATGACAACTCAAACTTCAGAGTGGCCTATCGGTGCAAGACATTGTGAAGTACTATTGGGCAACACATCACAGCAGGATTCCGTCTTGGTCCTCGCTCTGCGCTTTTAATAAATGGACTGAAATCGAGAAATTGTGGCAAGCGCCTGTCCACCCAAATTCCCTGCTATGGCCTCCAGCCCACACTGGCCCTCTAGTCCCCTTGCTGGGTCCAATGCAATTATTTGGAACTATTGCCAAAAGGAATTTTCCCTGGCTTCTTCATCTTCACCAATGGAATCTTTTATATACCACCCACTGCTTCCTAGTGTGATGGAAACAGCTATGGTTCGTCCGTGGCTGTTGGTGAGCCTTTTCAGGTTTGCAGACATCATTGACTGAGGCACTATGAAGATCCAGCCATTTGACCACTTGAAAACTATTCATCCCCTATTCAATAGAGAATTTTATCAATACCTCCAAATTAAAGATTTTGCAGTCTCTTTGTATGGTCCATCAGGGGTGGCGGGCCCAGACAGAATTTAAAAGAATTTGCAGGAGAGGCACGGACACCAAAGGTTTAATATCAGAGATATGCCTCCACTGGTGGGGATCTTGAGGAGGGCCTACCCTACATGAGAAAAACAGAATTATTCTTACCGTTAATTCCTTTTCTTGGGCCCTTCCACGACAGCATAGGAGGTTGCCTCTCCACGCCCTAATTGGGACAGGAAGCACAAGAGAGGTTAAAAGGCCCCTCCCACCTCCCACAAGCCAGTGTCTTACAAAGAACCATAGCAGGAGGAATAGGAACACATTCCAGGAAAAACAAGGAATATAGGGAGGGTAATAAGTGCTGTCGTGGAAGGGCCCAAGAAAAGGAATTAACGGTAAGAATAATTCTGTTTTCTCCAGGCCCCTTCCACGACAGCATAGGAGGAATACCAACGAATTGATACCTAGGGGGGGAATCACAGCCTGCAGGACATCCTGCAAAAAGCCAAATCCCCGGGGGATCCCAGATCCAGACGATAAGGAGTCGGGAAGGTACGCAGGGAGGACCACGCAGCCGCCTCGCAGAGCTGCTACGGCAAAGCCCCTGCTCAACGTGCCCCGAAGACTGCGGAAGCACAGGCGGAAGGGCAGGAAAACCCGGAAGGTGACAGAACCTGCCAGGCGAGGCCAGAACAGGAAGGGCCCGGGTGGGCCAGGGGGCCACGGGAATCAAAGCCCCGGACGAGCTCACCTGACGGCCAAAGGGCACAAGAAAAAAGGTAGGGAACTATGCGCCAAGGTATCACCACCCCAAGACAACCAAGCCCGGTCCTGCGATCAGGAAGGAATGAACATCAAGACCCCCATGGGGAAGAAGTAAGGGACCAGCTGAGGGACAATGCTGTCAGCACGGACAGAGAACTATGGGTGCTGGAAGGACAAGCCAGAAGCATCCCGACCCGTCGAGCAGACAGGAATGCCACAAGAAAAGGAGTCTTGTGAGACAACAAGCGGACAGCACTGGAAGAGAGCGGCTCCGAGGGAGAACGTGATAGGCCAAACAGGACCACAACGAGAGCCCAGGCAGGAGCAAGGACTCCTCGCGGACAAAGTCCGGAAGCAGACACCAAAAAACGGCGAACCCAGGGAAGAGATGCCCAACTGCCCCCAAGAGCGGGCCGCCGAAACCAGCCCACAATGTGGCAGGCGCCAGGACCAACCCACCTGGAGAAAAAACCAGAAAGCGCGAGACATCTGGAAGGACGAGACCCATACCAAGAGAAGAATCGCAGCCCCACCGCAGTGTGCAGAAGGGACCGGCCAACGGACCCCGGCAAGGCAGTCACGAATCGTCCAGACAGGCCCGGAGGCCTCAGTACAGGGGCCCAGAAGCCAAGCAGCAAAGCTGAGCCACCGAAGATCTGGAGGACAAACGAACCCAGAAACAGTAAGGAGGGGTCAGGGCCCAACACGACCGGACCCTCGAGATTGAAAGATATACTCAGGGCGAAACCAGCCTCTCCTCGGCCACCGAGGAGCCACAAGGATGGTTAGAACATCGCCGTTCCCGAACTTCCTCAGAGGACCTGCCTGAAGGGAAATAGGCGGGAAGTGAACAGGACGAAGGCCAGTGACCCAAGCATGCCACCAGAGAGTAGAACTCACCTGGTCCAAGTTCCACACTCCTGGGCGGAAAAACAGGCGGCGGAGGAAATCCGCCAGAAGGCGCAATGACCTCATCAGGGGAACAGGCGAAGGAAAAAACAGGAACAGCTCAGCCCAGAGGAAGAACTGGGAGGACCCCGAAACAGGGCGCAGGACCCCGGCCCCCCCGATGACGGAGGGGAGTCACTGAGGCGACAACAACTGAAGACCCCAGAACGAGAGATGCCATGCAGACCTCGAGCAGCAAGGAGGGATTCCGCGACCCCCTCAGCCCCCGAGAAAAGGAGGACCGGGACAAATGGCACGACCCCATAATCCCTGAACCCGGCCGGCGGCCAAAGTCAGAGGGATGACCCGGAGACTGAACCAAGGAAACCCCTGGCAACAGGCCGAGAGGGTCAACCACCAGAGGAGGCGAAACCCGGAAGTCCGGGACAAAGGAATCCGTCCCATTGAGACAGGATGTGGGCGGGAAGGCTCGAGAGCGGGCCCGAGCCACAAGACAGATGGAATGCCGGACGACGAGGATCCCAGAGCCGGAAGTGGCGACCGAAGGGAGAGAGACAACGGACGACCGCCGTGGCTCCAGGCAGGCAGGCGAGAGCGGAGGGAGCAACTAGAAGGTAGACATTCCGACATAGCAACAACAAACTGCCCCGACCCCACAGGAAGGCCACCACCGCCTTAGAAAGTCAATGCCGCCAAAAGGTTCCCCAAGAAAGTGCCCCAGGCTCTCCTACTGAGACTCCTATTGGGAAACCCATAGAGACTCCCATTCCTCTCATGAGGACTCCTATCCAGCCAGAGACCAAGGCTACTGCTGCCTAGCTTCAACAGAAAGGCAAGGGCATGCACAATGGGTGTACAATGTCAACTGACATCGTCAACAGCTCCGAGAAAATTCAGGGAGTCAAGGAGAGCCCGAAGGGAAGGACAGTGAACTGGAAGTTCGAAGAGGAAGAACGTCCGGCGCCAAGGATGAAGGGAACGGGGAAGCAAGCGCCCATCAAATCGGTTGTAGCCATCTGGAGGTGTCGCCCATCAACGGAATCGCTGAGAGAAAAGACACCATCCAGAAACGCGCGTACCTGACATGCAGGTTGAGCGTGTCAGGCAGAGAAGGACCCGGGAGGCCCCAGATGGCACCCTGACCAAGAAGAGGCAGGAGTAGACCTAACACCACTCCAAGGGTAGGAAATGAGGCGTATGAAAGCCGGAAACCCTCACCCTCGCATAAAGAATACCGTGCGCGCCCCGCGAAGGCAGGCCGGGAACCTGGAGACCCGAACTTGAAGAGGAACCGAAAGGACCCCTACCATCCACTGCCAACAAAATCTGCCGCCAAGAGGGGAGAAGGCCGCGAGTCCGCTTCCCCTCCCTCACCAGAACCCATGGAGATTCCCACGGGGTCTCACATGAGGTCTCCCATCCAGCCCTTGACCGAGGCTCCTGCTACTTAGCATTAACAGAGCGTCAAGGGCATGCACAATGGGTTTACTATGGCTGCTGACACGAGTCACCCGTAGGCAGGCTGTTGCTGCTGCAAACGGAGAAGGAACAAGGACATGGTCCCCTCTACCCACCTGGGAACTCCATCCGGAATACCCAGTACCGTGGGGCTGGGAGTACTGAGGCACCGAAGAACAAAAGGTCTGTGACCAGGGGGGCTCATGCACCGCAAGAGCCCCGTGGACAGGCGCCTTCCCCAGGATCTCCACCAGAGCCAGCCTGAACACCAAATCAACTGTTAAGGGGATCGAGCCCAGCAGCAGTTCGGAAGTGGGAACCCCACTCCACACCGACCGCCACACAGCCGGCCTGCAGAAACCGAGAACCCCCCATAGGGAGCTGCCAGGCCAAGGGAAAGGAAGCAAGGAGAGCTTCCCAAGGATGCCTAGGGAAACATGGCAAACCCACAGATCCAGCCAGTTAAGGAGGGATCTAGCACACAAGAAGCGAAAGTCGCCCGAAAGCAGGCGGAGGAGGCCTCCCACGCATACTTCAGAAGGCACTCAATCGATCGGACCAGCAGGCCCGTAAAGAGAGGACGCTAACAGAACCGATCAGGCTTTCATCCAGTTGGAGTACCAACTGCGTCACAGAGAGCTCCTATGTACAAAAGGAGAGTGGCTGCACCCCCTCACATCCACCACGTGGGACAAACCAGGGGAACTCAGGAGAAATCTGCGACTGAGATCACTCTGGAAATGGTACACCGGCAATCCCAGTCCTCCAAAAAAAGGAGGAATGAACCGGAAAAACAGGCAGCTTAGTATATGTAAGCCCAGCAAACCGCTCGACCAGACGGAGGAGAGGACTCGCTCTTCTCGCCCCCTAGTGCTCCGAACAGCCCCAAACAAGACCTCCATGGTAACGAGGAATTGTCCAAGCCCAGCCTGTCAGGAAGCAGAGGCCGCCACAGAGGGCATATTAGCGGCTGACCAGAGAATCCACAGCCAGAAGGGCAGCCAGGAGCTTCCTTTAGGGGGAAGAAGGCCTGGCTTAGGAGCCTCTGGGGCGAGGGAGGACAGGGAAGCCCGCGCTCTGGACTACCCAGGCAAGGGAGACCCATGTCGTCCGCGCAGCTCTGACACCGCGACATCCCACAAAATGGGAAGTTCCTCCCAGCTGGCAGGCAAAAGCATTCCCAGGGACAGTGTCGTCTCTCCAGAACAACCCAGAGGACAAAGAACCGACCGCCGGACCATCAGGACCCCCCCCCAGCTCTGAGGCAGGGGGGAACACTGGGTTGTGCCTGACAAGAGCACCACCGCACCAGACTTACCGTGGTTCAGCCGGTTTCAGGGCAGCCTACAACCAGGAAGGCCTGCCCCTCCCAGTGTCCAAGAAGGGTTCCCCACCTCCCGCGCCGGGTCCTGGGCAGGCCGCCCCAGGGGAGACGTGCCCGCACGCTGCCCCGCCGAGTCCAGACGCCGGGACCCGCAAGCGCCGCTCTCCCGTCGGGAGAGCACCTGACCGGAAGTCCCGCCCACCGGCGTCACTTCCGGCCGCGCGGGACAACGCGCACATGCGCGGGAAGCAGCCGGCAGGCTCCCCTAGCAGAGGAGGCCGCCGACCAGGGAGACCATAGCCCGCATCACCCCCACCGGGGATCCGGAGGGCCAGGCAGTGGTCCCATAGCATAACACCATGGGAGCAGTAGAGGAAGAGCCAAGCCCGACCAAGACTGCCCAGCATCAAAAGGAAAAAAAGGTATGCTGAAGCTCGCTGGCCGCCACAGCACAGAGAAAAAACCTCTCCATGCCCCATGAGGACAGGAAAGACACTGGCTTGTGGGAGGTGGGAGGGGCCTTTTAACCTCTCTTGTGCTTCCTGTCCCAATTAGGGCGTGGAGAGGCAACCTCCTATGCTGTCGTGGAAGGGGCCTGGAGAAATAGGAGGCTTTGCTGGGAAGGCAGATCGCCCCCCAGATGGGGCAATCTATATGGGAAAGAGCAGCCAAAACATCTATTTGTACATTGTACAAAGAAAACCAATACAAGTTGATGATGTTTTGGTATCATACTCCTGTCTTCTTTCATGGGCTGAACCCTCTTCTCCTGAACACATGTTGGGGGTGCAGCTCAGACGTAGGCACATTGCTTCACATATTCTGGTTGTGCCTAAAACTGAGCACCTTCTGGGCTTCTGTACAGAATCTCATTCTGCAAGTTATTTATACTGATGTGGACTTGGACCCTCTGGTATACCTCCTTAATGCAAATCTAGGGACAGTGGGCAAAACGGCCTCCAAACTACTCCTTCACATACTGACTGCGGCCAGATGCCTGATAGCTCCGTTTTGGAGGAGGCTGGACCCCCTTTATATAATGACCTACTATCCAGAATAACACACATTAGGAGGATTGAATACCTGACGGCCTTGTTAAATGCAACTGTGGATCGCTTCTATCAGATGTGGGCCTCGTGGGATTACTTCGCAGCACAGGAAGGGATATGAACACGTCAACACCCCGGTCCTCAGCTCCCTTTCCCCTTCTTCTCCCCCCCCCTCTCTCTCTCTTTCCCTCTCCCATTCTTGATTTCTCTTTCCTTTGTCTTTTTTCATTTCCGTAGTTACTGTACTGGTTGTGGAGACGAATACATCTTCATATTGTACATCTGTTGCAGGACAACTCTTGGAATTAACTTTCTATGCTATAGCATGCCTCGAATGTGCTCCCCTGGATCCGCATGAGCCGAAGGGGTGGTAAGAATGGACACGGAGGCATTTCCCCACCTCATGGATTAGACACAAGCACTTACAATGTCCCAACGTCTTTAATGTTATACTGTTTCACCGTTCTCTATACGATCTCTATGTTTTTGAAAATTGTTAAATAAAAACGTATAGTTGAAAAAAATGACTGGGAACACACCATAAAGCCCTGCTGCTGTGCTCTATTTAAAGTTACCTAGATTTCTCCCCTTGCCAATTTCCCGATTACAGTACGTCTACTTCCAAGAACTGTTCGCTTATTTCCTAAAACATCCCACCTCAAGTCAAGTGTTATAGTCAAGAGAAAATCATTGTAATGTAAATGTTTTTGCTGTGTTTTTTTCAGCAGCCTAAACCTGTTCCCTTTGCAGTAAAAAAGATGCCTCTAAAAATCAGGTTTCCAAGGATATTTTGCGGCATTAAATGTTAAAATCTTTGTATAAGTAAAAGAAAGAGTTAAAGTGTAATACAAAAAATTAAAGTGAACCTGTCACCTAGGTAAAGGCCCCCAGGCTATCACTACCTGTCCCTGCACTTTCCTATTACTACTCTAACTATCCCTTTCCGTGCTAAATGTAAGCTGTGACTGTGTAATAAAACGTATTTAGAACTTACTGGGGCGTATGTTAATGAACCGGGGGACTACTGTTGCTAGCCCCCCTGGGCGTCCTCTTTTGTATGCTGCAGACTGCGTTTTCCTGTGCGCTGTCCATAAGCGCACATCCTGGGGCTTTGTGTGGAGCCTCTGCTAAGGTAAACATCAGATTTCTATGGGGTCCCGCAGTTCCGGAAATTACGCGTTCAGCATCATACCAGGAAAGCTGCAGAGCGGAGAGGCAGGCTGGGGGGCACGCAATTTGATTTCAATATTACGCCCATCGGGGCATTTAAAAGACAGCAGGAGGCGACGAGAGGGACAAAAGAGGACGCCCAGGGGGGCTAGCAACGGTAGCCCCCGGATCATTAACATATGCCCCAGTAAGTTATAAATACATTTTATTACACACAGCTCACATTTAGCACAGAAAGGGATAGTTAGAGTAGTAATAGGAAGGTGCAGGGACAGGTAGGGATAGCCTGGGGGGCTTTACCTAGGCGAGAGGTTCCCTTTAAGCAATTGGTGGTTTGGTATTTAATCCAAAAGAAGAATCCTCTAAAGTGAAAACACTTTATAATTTCTAAACCTATAAATGAATCAAGGCTAAAATGTGAATGACTAGGAAAATTTAGAATATTCCATAAAACAGAGAACAAAAAAAAATACAATTTTAAATAAAATTAACAATAAAAAGCAAAGTATCTAAACCAAAGAAAAAACAGTGCAACTTACTAGAGGAAATAAAAAAACAAAACAAAACACAAAACCTTGTCCTCTACTTTATAACTGTACACACTTTCACATACCTGATACAAACAATGGCACACACTCCGCAACTGAGTAGGGAATTCATGAGTTGAGGTAATAATGGCATGAAAGAATTTCTCAGTCATCTGCAGAAGACAACGTTGATTTTCCTCAAGGACTTCAACTCCATCCAACCTTCAAAGAAAATCACAATCAAAATTGTGAGAAAAGTTGGCTTTAGAAAAGGGGATGAAAATGCAGCATAACATTACCAAGCACATTAGTCTCATCTGATCACAGATCACTTTTTTTGCGATTTCCAAAATTGCTCCAGTTTTCTGGGTCAAATGAGCTAAACTTTTCAGCTCACACAGACCGGGGTGTCGGGTGGTGCTACTTTCATCAATGTGAGCCTCTGAGTGTAAAAGAACCTCCATAGACTTACATTGTGGAAGCAACGTCCGTCCATACAAACCCCAGAGTTATCCGGTCAGTCTGGTTGAAAGTCACAGGATTCAGAAGAGAAGGAGCACCACTGCAAACCAGACAGCATACGGTAAGGATTTTACCACACCTGCACTATATTAAGAAAGGTTAAGAGGATAGAATTTTTGCAGGAAGTGCATCTCTTATTAGTTAAAGGATATAAACACCTTTGTTTTTACTTAGATGGAGGCCTCTTCAGGTAAAATTCATAATCATTTTTGCAGTATGGTTTCACTGTAAGGCTATATGCCCATACTGCAGATTTCGTGCAGAAAAAGCTGCATCAAAATTTGCACTTTTTTTGCAGAAATACGCACCAAAAACTGTGATGTGTTTTTGGCATGTATTTGGTGCATTTTTCTCCTTAAATATTTTTTAATGAAGTGAATGGCTGGGAACATACAGTAAGGCTGGAAACACACTATCCTACTTACTTGCGAGTCTCTCAGACGAGACTCGGATCAGTGGCCCTGAACGGCCTCTCCCTCTCTGGACGGGAGTGTCAGCTGCTTGTGTTTTTGTGCAGCATCACACTCCCGTCAAGAGAGGGAGAGGCCGTTCAGGGTCATTAATCCGAGTCTCGTTTGAGAGACTCGCAAGTAGGTAGGATAGTGTGTTTCCAGTCTAAAAACACAGATCAATAACATTGACATGCTGCAGACTTTTCTGTATCCAAAATCTGCACCAAAGTGTTAGCACAGCAACTCTGAACTATCAAGACTTTGCTGGCTTCACAACATACCTGCTGTTTTCTCAAAATGTGCAATAAAAAAAAAAAATACATCAAAAATCCAGCGTAGGCACAAGGTCAAAATTTTGCACTATTTAATTTCTACTACCTTTATGCATAACCGTACAAAGATGACTGCAGAATGATTTAACAGTGAATCCAATACTGTAAACATATGGTAGAATGTAAACCTGATCTTTACTCTTAGGGTGCTTTCACATCTGCGTTTTTCGTAATTCGCGGCAGATGCAGTGAAAAAACCGCATCTGCCGCGTTTACCGCATAACCGTTCCACTTGCGGCGCGGTTGCGGTTTTTTCTATGCAAAGTATAGGCATACTTGCGGCAGGTGCGGCAAGTGCGGTTTTGCACTTGCGGCAGGTGCGGCCGCGAAAAAAACCGCAGTAAGCCGCGGTTTTTTTCGCGGCCGCACCTGCCGCAAGTGCAAAACCGCACTTGCCGCACCTGCCGCAAGTACGCCTATACTTTGCATAGAAAAAAACGCAACCGCGCCGCAAGTGGAACGGTTATGCGGTAAACGCGGCAGATGCGGTTTTTTCACCGCATCTGCCGTGAATTACGAAAAACGCAGATGTGAAAGCACCCTTAGGATGGTTTCACACTGCAGTTTTTTCACTGATCAGTTTCCATCAGATTTGTGTGCCAAAACCAGGAGTGCCTCCAAAACTCAGAACAGGTGTCAGTCTTTCAGTTATACTTTTTCTCTGCAAGTTCCTCTCCTGGTTCCTCTCCTGGTTTTGGCACACAAATCTGATGGACACTGATCAGTGAAAAAACTGCAGTGTGAAACCAGCCTAAGCGAATTTATGATCATAAACTTGATGTGGTCATAAATCTGCCAAGAATATTAAAAAAAAATAAATAAATACACCAGGCTCTCACTGACAGTGAGGAGTCAATCAGTGGAGACTTGTCAGATTGCCATGTGGTTGACAATGTTGCCCAGCAACGGTAGTCACCAGGTGATGAAACATTTAGTTTACATAACCAATAGCGCACAGCTTGATGAGAGGTAGTTTTTTATTCTCTACAGCATGCCTTCTTCAGATTGCATGACAGATTCCCGTTAATATAGCTCACAAAAAGAGGACCCTCACTGGCTTTCTTTAACCCCTTCATGAACCAGCCTACTTTGACCCTAAAGACCTTGGCATTTTTGTCAATTCTGACCAGTGTCCCTTTATGAGGTAATAACTCTGGAACGCTTCAATGGATCCTAGCGATTCTGAGATTGTTTTTTATTGACATATTGGGCTTCATGTTAGGTCAATAATTTTTGCATTTATTTGTGAAAATCAAAAAATTGGCAAAATTAAAATTTAGCAATTTTCATATTTAGAATTTTTATTCTGCTAAATCAGAGAGTTATGTGACAAAATAGTTAATAAATAACATTTCCCACATGTCTACTTTACATCAGCACAATTTTGGAAAAAACTTTTTTTCGTAAATTTGCACTTCAGTAAGGAAGTGGAAGAACTCCAGTGCCACCTTTAAGTAGCTCCTCAAAGTCATAATCGCTTTCCAACAAACTTTTTAATATGACTAGGGATTTGTGCCAGATCAGTACCCCCAAACTACAGACGCTGCATTTCGGGGTAACTACCCCTCATCAGTCTAGTGTGTGGGATATTCTGATCTGGCTGTGTGAGTGGGCTAAGACAAGGTCTGGGAACTTGCTATCTCTCCATAAGGTAGATAGCAAGTTCCCAGACCCTATTTCTTTGGTAGGAAGTTATAAGGGTTCAAAGTTCATCATCACATTTGAAGTCCCTTTGAGGGGCGTACATGACAGAAAACACCATAAATTGACACCATTCCAAAAACTGCACCCCTCAAGCTACTCAAAACTACATTACATTCAGGTGCTTCACAGGAACTAAAGCAACGTGGAAGGAAAAAAAATTTCTAACAAAAATGTTCTTTAAGCCTCAATTGTTTCATTTTCACATGGCAAAAGGATAAAATGCATCCTAAAATGTGTTGGGCAATTTCTCCTGAGTACACCGATACCTCATATGTGGTCATAAACCACTGTTTGGGTGCACGGCAGGGTTCAGAAGGGAAGGAGCGCCATTGGACTTTTGAAGCCAATTTTCCATTCAAAAAGTGAAATTGCGCTCCTTCCCTTCTGAGCCCTGCCGTGCACGCAAACAGTGGTTTATGACCACATATGAGGTATCGGTGTACTCAGGAGAAATTGCCCAACAAATTTTATCCTGTTGCCCATGTGCAAATGAAAAAAGTTAGGCTAAAAGAAAATTTTTGTGAAAACAAAAGCACTTTTTCATTTTTACGGATCAATTTGTGAAGCACCTTGGGGTTCAAAATGCTCACCACCCATCTAGATAAGTTCCCTGGGGGTCGTGTTTCCAAAATGGGGTCACTTGTGGGGGAGCTCCAATGTTTGGGCACACAGGGGCTCTCCATACATGGCATGGTGTCCGCTAACAATTGGAATTGTTAGCGGACACAATGTCGCATATGGAGAGCCACTGTGTGCATAAACATTGGAGCTCCCCCACAAGTGACCCCATTTTGGAAACAAGACCCCCCCCCAGGGAACTTATCTAGATGCATAGTGAACACTTTGATCCCCCAGGTGCTTCACAAATTGATCCGTAAAAATGAAAAAAGAAAATTTCTGTGAAAAATAAGTACTTTTTCCTTATTACGGATCAATTTGTGAAGCACCTGGGGGGGTCTTGTTTCCAAAATGGGGTTACTTGTGGGGGAGCTCCAATGTTTGGGCACACAGGGGCTCTCGATATGCGACATGGTGTCCGCTAACAATTCCAACGGAGCCCCTGTGTGCCTAAACATTGGAGCTCCCCCACAAGTGACCCCATTTTGGAAACAAGACACCCAAGGAACTTATCTAGATGCATAGTGAGCACTTTGATCCCCTAGGTGCTTCACAAATTGATCCGTAAAAATGAAAAATTCCTTTTAGTTTTTTAGAAAAACTTCTTTTTCCCTTTAAGGACTAATTTGTGAAGCACCGTGGGGTTCAAACTGCTCACTCTGCATCTAGATAAGTTCCTTGGGGGGGGTCTAGTTTCCAAAATGGGGTCACTTGTGGGGGAGCTCCAATGTTCAGGCACACAGGGAAAGGGCCTCCATATGCAACATGGTTTCCGCTAACAATTGGAGCTAATTTTCCATTGAAATTGTTAGCGGACACCATGTCGCATATGGCGAACCCATTTGCCACCAGCACAAGGGCAAATGGAAGAGTTTGGGTACAGCACCAGAAAATGGAGCCTCTAGTGAATGCGCTATTTCCCGAGGTGGCTGTGGGTTGCAATTTGCAGCATGGGGGGCCCACAAGATTTGGGTCTCACCACGTTGAGGATTCCAGCCCCCCAGCTGCCAAGTTGTACATGGCTGGCTACCAGAAATACAGCGAAGGCTTTTTTTTTATTTTTTATTTCTAGAACTGATTTTAGGAGAAAAAAATGATGTGGGGCTCCGCCATATCTTTGGTCCAGCCAGGTACAACTTGGCAGCTACAGCCTGCCAGCAACCCCCAGCTGCCAAGTTGAGGATTCCAGCCCCCCAGCTGCCAAGTTGTACCTGGCTGGCAACCAAAAATACAGCAAAGCCAATTTTTCTTTTAATTTGTAGAATTCTAGAAAAAAGAAAAAAAAAAAAAGACGTGGGGCTCCGCTATATTTTTGGCCCAGCCAGGTACAACTTGGCAGCTGGGGGCAGGAATCCTCTGCATGGAGAGACCCGAGCATTCTCGGACCACCCATGCTGCGAATTGCAGCCCGCAGCCGCACCAGAATATGGAGCGTTCATTGAAGCACCATTTTCTGGCGCTGTACCCAGGTTCTTCCAGTTACCCTGGTGCCGGTGGCAAACTGGGTAATAAGGGGGTTAATGCCAGCTTTTTTATTGGCAGCTGGCATTAAGCCAGAGATTCATATGTCGAGCCAATGTTAGACCCAGCCACTAGGAATCTCTAGTAAATAGTCATAAAATACACCACACAGAGAAAAATCTTTTTATTTGAAAATAAAAACACAAACAAAATTCGGACTCCATCTTTATTATAAATATCTGACATGGTCCACAACGAAGGTCCCACGATGCTCAATTGCCTCTGCTACATACATAGATTGCAGCAAGGGATCAAGTGTCCTCTTCCTACAGTCTCTGGGGTCAGCGTTATTGTGTACTGTATGGCAATGAACTGTCATACACAGTGTACCATAACTATGATCCCAGAGACTACAACAAGGACGCTTGACCCCTTGTTGCACCCATCCATCCACGCATGCACCCATCCATCCATGCACGCATCCACACATCCACGTACGCACCCATCCATCATTGCACACATCCACGCACGCAGACATCCACGCACGCACACATCCACCCATGCATGCACCCATCCCTCTATGCATGCACCCATGCATGCACAAATCCATCCACCCATGCATGCACCCATTCATCCATGCTTGCACCCATCCATTCATTCATACTTACCTCACTCACGATCCACCGGTGAGGAGGAGGAGCCCGAGAGAGGAGGAGGGACCCACACGGAGCAGAGGAGGCTGACCGGCGGGTGCAGCCCACTGGTTGAGGTAAGGGGGAAGGGGGGGGCGACTGGACAGGGAGGGGGGCAGGGAGGGAGCTCATAAGTCTGACCGGTTGGTGCACCGGCGGGAGCAGCCCGCCGGGAGAGGTGGTGGGGGGAAAGCAGGACATAGGGGGGGGCTGAAAACAGGATACAGAGGAAGCGCAGGGAGGGGGCGGAGATGAGGTTGACCAGCGGGTGCAGCTCAACGGCGGAAAGATTACAGGGGGGGGTAGTGTTGGCGAAGGGAAGCACAAGGGCCCCTGATGAGCCCTGGAGCAGGAGGGGGGGGGCTGAGAAGGGGTAGGGCACCCGCCAATCTGTCCCTCCAGACCTGATTGGAGAGCTCCAATCAGATCTGGAGGGGTGAATCCCTATGATTTGCTCTGATCGGCAGTTTCATTTTCAACTGCCAATCAGAGCGACTTTAGCCATGGGGGGCTAAGCCACCCCCCCGGGCTAAAGTACAGGTCCTTGCGATCCTACAGCTCTGGTGACTTGTCACTGACCCTGTCACCAGAGCTGCAGGAGCGCAAACAAGCCATGACGTTATAGAGACGTCATAGGTCGGGAACGCACCGACTTTCATGACGTCTCTATGACGTCATAGGTCGGGAAGGTGTTAAACAGAGTAATTGGTGCTGTGCCCTTTCTTTCCAGAGTTATACCCTATGGTAATAAAGGGGCACATTCTGTGTTCAACCAACTGGATGGATACCAAAGAACTTCTGTGAGCACTTTTTTTTTTTTAAAACTCATACTGGCCAATCAAAATACTGCCTACCCATAAAAATGATTCATGGATCTGTGGTACACACCCAATTGTTTTAAGGGAAAAGGAGATATTTGTGTACTCACCGTAAAATCCTTTTCTCTTAGCCTCTAATTGGGGGACACAGACCGTGGGTGTTATGCTGCTGTCCACTAGGAGGCGACACTAGGCAGAATCTGCAAAAGAGTTAACTGGCTCCTCCTCTGCAGTATACACCCCTGGAACAAGAAGTGCTTCTCCAGTTTTGTGCTAAAGCAGTAGGAGAGTTAACAGATAATAACAGTGACACAGGAAGTCTACACAGGCAACCTGTGTAAACATATATAGTTAACAAGGTAATAACAGTGTAACAAGGCCTGAAACCAAACAGGCACATGTGTAAATAGTTAAGAGTTAGCAGAGTAATACTAGTACCACAAGGCCTGTAACTAAGCAGGCGCATGTGGAAAACAGTGAAGAGCTAACGAAGCAATAATCGTATAACAAGGCCTGTCACTAAACAGGCTCACAGTACTACAAGGCCTGGAACTAAACAGGCACAAGTTTAAACAGTCAACAGTTAACAGAGTGATAATAGGCAAATATGTGTAAACATGTTAACCATGTAACAGCTGAGAAGCTATGTGAAACTGTAGAAAAGGCCCACAAGGGCAATAGGGTGGTGCTGTGTCCTCCAATTAGAGGCTAAGAGAAAAGGATTTTACGGTGAGTACACAAAAATCTCCTTTTCTCCTTCGCCTCATTGGGGGACACAGACCGTGGGACGTCCCAAAGCAGTCCCTGGGTGGGAAAGAACAATGGAACTAGTGACACTGAGCATGGTCAGTGAAGAACTATGCACAGACAGGCGGGCTGCTGCCGCCTGGAGGGCACATGTACGCAGACCTGCGTCTGTCAAGGACTGAGTGCAAGCACTATAGTGGCTTGGGTATGGGTGTAGGCTGACTTTTGGCTGCCTATACACTTGTTGCGCGGATACCTGTTACCAAATTGTCCAGGAGGCTTCCACGGCCGCAGAAGAAGGTACCGTGACCTGCCGGAAGGG
>JARQOC010000002.1:499944075-500044058 GCA_033576535.1 Allobates femoralis
CAGCCAAACAGGTTATTGGAGGGACCATGCATTGGTTCATGCGGTCGGGAGTCTGCGAGGTCCTGCTTCGAAGTGGGCTGCGCAGAGTGTTTGCGCATGTTATCTTAACCTAAGAACCTACTATAGGTGCAGTGAGGAGATTGGCAGCTGAGCCCGTGCTCCGCGTTCTGCGACCCAGAGTTTCGTTTTTGTAGTCCGGGGAGGGAGGCCGGTCAGGCAACTTCAACCCTAGTCCCCAACAGTGGGGAGTCGAGGAGGAGTATGGCATATAGCAATCTCGGCTACAGCCCAGTGCCCCCGGCAGTGGAGAGCTGAAAGGGGGTATGCTATGACGTACCCATGCACTTGTGGAACGCGGTGTTTCAGCCTGTGTCTTGTGAGACATGGCTGTCATCAGAACTCCAGCTGTGGGGAGTGGAGAGGATTGGCGGACAGACTTGGGACGCCTTACAGTTGTCAGGTAATTGCAGTTACATCACCTTCGAATGGGCTCTCCAACCGTGGGGGTCCGAAGAAGGAACCTGTCAGTTTAACGCGTAGAAAGTCCACCACAACCTGGGTGTGCCAACTGTGTGGAGGCCCTGGAAGGGGTATGTTGGACGACCTCTTTGAGACGTTTAATAACAACTGAGCTCCGCTAACGTTGGGAGGGCGGAGGGAAAAGACATGTCGGTGTCTCCTCTATTAGCTCCCCCCGGGGTAAACCCATAAGGTGGCCGGAGTGCCAACAGGTACCTGCATCTGGCACGGTGGGGAGAAACATAACCCGTTTGGTAGAGACCTTGCCCGTACCACTCCAGGGATCAGGGATGAGTAGGGCACCGGGAATCAGGGACGTTTATTTATTATTACCGCAAGAAAAAAACAGTGCTGGACCAAATGGCATGTTGCACTGCCCTGCGTAGTATGACGGTGTTCCTTGCACGGTGTGCAAAGGGAGGAGGACGAATTGCCGCAGGGTACATCCCTGCCAGCTATTCTTCATTTGTCATTGGAGACTGCTGCACAGTGAAACTGTACTGATTTTTTTTTTTTTTTAAATAAATCGGGAGTCCCTGTGTACTGCACAGCGGATGCTGTTAAATTGAAGTGACTATACTGGCTGCGGAGTTATTGCCCTTGAGGAATGATCCCTAATTCCTATCACCTCCTTCCGGGAGGATAGGGGCAAAAGGATAACGCAGCGGTGGCAAGAAGGGAGTCCATTGGCTCTGCCACCCTAGTGTGCGCTCCGATAGGCATTTCGCCTGTCATTGTGTCCCCACATGCGAACGCTCTGCAGTGGCAAGGTGACTGCAGGCTGCTGGCACCCTAGTGTGTGCTCCAGCCGACCTTCTACCTGGCATTGTGCTCCCTGAAATGCAAGCCCTGTGGGGTTAAGCAGGTGTCTGCAGGCTTTTGCACATTAGTGTGTGCCTTAGCAGACCCTCCGCCTGTCACAGTGCCCCCACATGCACACGCGCTGCGGTGACTGCGGGCTGCTGGCACTCTAGTGTGTGCTGCAGCAGACCATTCGCCTGGCACTGCGCCCCCTGAAGTGCAAGCCTTGCGGTCAAGCAGGTGTCTGCAGGCTCTGCACATTAGTGTGTGCCTAGCACACACCACTGCGCCTGGCAGTGTACCCCCACGTGAGGAACTCTGCTCCCGTTTAGGCTGGTCAACAATAGGGCAGCCTGAGCCTCCACATATGGTAGCGCTGTCTGCCGCTGCTATACAGCGGCGTCAGCGCTGAGAGCTGTAATGGCGGCGGGCGAGGAGAGGGGGAGGCGGAGCCGCAAAAGAGCGCGCCAAGTATGTTGAAAGGCGCCCTTTCTGTAGCTCCGTCCCGCCTTCTGTGCTGATGCCGAGAGGTCTGACGTCAGGCGGAGGCGGGGAAAAACCCTGTGATTGCGACTAGGCCGAAGCCGGGGCCTCGCGTGAATCGTGGGTCCGGGAGCGGCGAAGGCCCGGCGCGGAGGTCCGCGGCCGGGAACGGCAGAGACCTCGTGGATCCCTGGATTGCTCCACCGGAGGCTGCGCCCACGACAGCTTGGTGAGGGCCCCTTTGTAAGGGCAAGATATTGTGGCTGCTGAGGGTCTGGTGCCAGATTCTCATTCCCAGCTTCTGCAACAGCATTGGACATGTAGGCTGTGCCTGCTGTCCAACCTGTGCCTGCTGCCCAACCTGTGCCCCATCAGGAGTATGCAGCAGACTTGGTGTGCCGCAGCATTGAGATGTGCTGCGGCATTTTGGGGAAGCACCAGATGAGCTGACTTTTCTTGTGCTGCAGCATTGAGATGTGCTGCAGGATGTCTGTTTTGGGAAGCATACCGCAGCTTATTTTTGGGGGGACCCCTTGCGGCGTGCTGCGCGATTTGCAGTGCAGCTGTGTGCCGCTGCGCGCCATACCTTGCGGCGTCTCGACCTAAGAGCCCCAAAAGGGGAATTAGGGAGGGATGCTGCGTCCACCTTCAGAGGACACTTGTGCTGTAAAACCAGCACCCCAACCGTGGGGAGCTGAGGAGGTCGTCTTTGCCGGCTTTTACATCTGTCTTGCTGCTTGCGGTGGTGACATGGAGCATTACTGCGACCCAGAGCCCCATCTGTGGAGACTGGGGAGGAATGAGGGCCTCAGAACCGGCAAGTCTGGAAATCACTTCAACCCTGCACCTCCAACAGTGGAGGGCTGAGGAAGGAATAGCCCTTAGCAGACAAAATAACTCGACCCAGAGTCCCAACTGTGGGGTCTGGGGAGGTATCTGTGGTCGACATGTCCCTTCAAAATAAAACTGCAGCTTTAAAAAGTAAAAATAATGGTAAAGAGTAAGAATGTGTGCCTCCTTCAAGACACTAAGCAAAAACTGGAGAAGCACTTCCTGTTCCAGGGATGTATACTGCAGAGGAGGAGCCACTTAACTCTTTTGCAGATTCTACCTAGTGTCGCCTCCTAGTGGACAGCAGCATAACACCCACGGTTTGTGTCCCCCAATGAGGCGAAGGAGAAATAAATATTATTCCACAGTCAGTGGAGCAGCGTCCATTGGGAGGTGGTATTCAGATGTTTTTTTTGTTTTTTTTAAATTCAACCATGCTGCAAAAATATGTTGTTGATTTTACCCCACAATGTATACCTTTTAGAAATATTTGCCTTTAACCCCTTAAGGACCGAGTCACTTTGCAGCTTAATGACCGGACCATTTTTTGTAATTCTGACCACTCTCCCTTTATGAGGTAATATCTCTGGAACGCTTCAACGGATCCTAGCGATTCTGAGATTGTTTTTTCGTGACATATTGGGCTTCATGTTAGTATTAAATTTAGGTCGATAATTTTTGCGTTTATTTGTGAAAAAATAAAAAATTTGGCAAAAATTTTGAAAATTTAGCAATTTTCACATTTTTAATTTTTATTCTGCTAAACCAGAGAGTTATGTGCCACAAAATAGTTAATAAATAACATGTCCCACATGTCTACTTCACATCAGCACAATTTTGGAAGAAAAAAAAAAATTTGGTAGGACGTTAAGGGTTCAAAGTTCATCAGCAATTATTCATTTTTCCAGCAAAATTTACAAAACCAATTTTTTAGTGACCACATCACATTTGAAGTCTCTTTGAGGGGTGTACATGACAGAAAACACCCAAAAGTGACACCATTCCAAAAACTGCACCCCTCAAGCTACTCAAAACTATATTGAAGATTATTAACCCTTCAGGTGCTTCACAGGAACTAAAATAAAGTTGAAGGAAAAAATGGACATTTTAATTTTTGTAACAAAAATGTTCTTTTAGCCTCAATTTTTTCATTTTCACATGGGCAACAGGATAAAATGCATCCTAAAATTTGTTGGGCAATTTCTCCTGAGTACACCGATGCCTCATATGTGGTCATAAACCACTGTTTGGGCGTACGGCAGGGCTCAGAAGGGAAGGAGAGCAATTTGAATTTTAGAGCCAATTTTCCGTTCAAAAAGTGAAATGGCGCTCCTTCAATTCTGAGCCCTGCCGTGCGCCCAAACAGTGGTTTATGACCACATATAAGGTATCGGTGTACTCATGAGAAATTGCCCAACAAATTTGGGATGTATTTTATCCCTTTGCCCATGTGAAACTGAAAAAATGTAGGCAAAAAGAATTTTTTTGTGAAAAAAAGGTGTTTTTTTAATTTTTATGAATGAATTTGTGAAGCATCTGGGGGTTCAAAGTGCTCACTATGCATCTAGATACCTTCCTTAGGGGGTCTAGTTTCCAAAATGGGGTCATTTGTGGGGGAGCTCCAATGTGGAGACACACAGGGACCCTCCATACGCGACATGGTGTCCGCTAACAATTTGAATGGAAAATTAGCTCAAATTGTTAGCGGACACCGTGTCGCGTTTGGAGGGTCCCTGTGTATCTCCACATTGGAGCTCCCCCACAAGTGACCCCATTTTGGAAACTAGACCCCCGAAGGAACGTATCTAGATGCATAGTGAGCACTTTGAACCCCCATATGCTTCAGAAATTCATCCGTAAAAATGAAAAAGCACTTTTTTTCCCTCTAAAAAATTATTTTTTCATTATTACGGATCAATTTGTGAAGCATCTGGGGGTTCAAAGTGCTCACTATGCATCTAGATATGTTCCTTTGGGGGTCTAGTTTCCAAAATAGGGTCACTTGTGGGGGAGCTCCAATGTGGAGACACACAGGGACCCTCCAAACGCGACATGGTGTCCGCTAACAATTTGAGCGAATTTTCAATTCAAATTGATAGCGGACACCATGTCGCGTTTGGAGGGTCCCCGTGTGTCTCCACATTGGAGCTCCCCCACAAGTGACCCCATTTTGGAAACTACACTGCCAAAGGAACATATCTAGATGCATAGTGAGCACTTTCTACCCCCAGGTGCTTCACAAATTGATCTGTAAAAATGAAAAAAGAAAATTTGTGTGGAAAAAAAAAAAAGTGCGTTTTCATTTTTATTGATGAATTTGTGAAGCATCTGGGGGTTCAAAGTGCTCACTATGCATTTAGATACGTTCCTTAGGGGGTCTAGTTTCCGAAATGGGGTCACTTGTGGGGGAGCTCCAATGTGGAGACACACCGGGGCCCTCCAAACGCGACATGGTGTCCGCTAACAATTTGAATGGAAAATGAGCTCAATTTGTTAGCGGACACCATGTCGCGTTTGGAGGGTCCCCGTGTGTCTCCATATTGGAGCTCCCCCACAAGTGACCCCATTTTGGAAACTAGACCCCCAAAGGAACGTATCTTTATGCATAGTGAGCACTTTGAACCCACAGGTGCTTCAGAAATTCATCCGTAAAAATGAAAAAGCACTTTTTTGCCCACAAATAATTTCTTTTTTCATTATTACGGATCAATTTGTGAAGCATCTGGGGGTTCAAAGTGCTCACTATGCATCTAGATATAATCCTTTGGGGGTCTAGTTTCCAAAATGGGGTCACTTGTGGGCGAGCTCCAATGTGGACACACACAGGGGCTCTCCATACGCAACATGGTGTCCACTAACAATTGGAATTGTTAGCGGACACCTTGTAGGATATGAAGAGCCCCTATGTGCCTAAATATTGGAGCTCCCCCACAAGTGACCCCATTTTGGAAACTAGACCACCCAAGGAACGTATCTAGATGCATAGTGAGCACTTTGAACCTCCAGGTGCTTCACAAATTGATCCGTAAAAATGAAAAAAGAAACTTTTTGTGGAAAAAAACGTGCTTTTTCATTTTTATGGATGAATTTGTGAAGCATCTGGGAGTTCAAAGTGATCACTATGCATCTAGATACGTTCCTTTGGGGGTCTAGTTTCCAAAATGGGGTCACTTGTGGGGGAGCTCCAATGTTCAGGCACACAGGGAGGGGCTCTCCATACCCGACATGGTTTCCGCTAACAATTGGAGCTAATTTTCTATTGAAATTGTTAGCGGACACCATGTCGCATATGGAGAACCCGTGTGGCACCAGCACAAGGGCAACTGGTAGAGTTCGGGTACAGCACCAGAAAATGCCGCCTCTAATGAATGCGCTATTTTCTTGGGTGGCTGTGGGTTGAAATTTGCAGCGTGGGGGACCCACAACATTTGAGTCTCTCCACGCTGAGGATTCCAGTCAGCCAGCTACCAAGTTGTACATGGCTGGCTACAAATACAGCGAAGGCTTTATTTTATTTCTAGAACTAATTCTAGAAAAAAAAAATGATGTGGGGCTCCGCCATATTTTTGGTCCAGCCAGATACAACTTGGCAGCTACAGACTGCCAGCAACCCCCAGCTGCCTCGTTGTACCTGGCTGCAACCAAAAATACAGCGAAGCCCATTTTTTTTTATTTCTAGAACTAATTCTAGAGAAAAAAAAATGACGTAGGGCTCCGCCATATTTTTGGTCCAGCCAGGTACAACTTGGCAGCTACAGACTGCCAGCAACCCCCAGCTGCCTCGTTGTACCTGGCTGCAACCAAAAATACAGCGAAGCCCATTTTTTTTTATTTCTAGAACTAATTCTAGAAAAAAAAATGACGTAGGGCTCCGCCATATTTTTGGCCCAGCCAGGTACAACTAGGCAGCTGGGGGCTGGAATCCTCAGCATGGAAAGGCCCAAGCGTTCTGGGCCCCCCATGCTGCGAATTGCAGCTCGCAGCCGCTCCAGAAAATGGCGCATTCATTGAAGCGCCATTTTCTGGCGCTGTACCCATGCTCTTCCAGTTGCCCTGGTGCCGGTGGCAAACTGGGTAATAAAGGGGTTAATGCCAGCTTTTTATTGGCAGCTGGCACTAAGCCCGAGATTCATAATATAGGGCCAATGTTAGACCCGCAATTAGGAATCTCTGGTAAATAGTCAGAAAATACACACATAGAAAAATCTTTTTATTTGAAAAAAAAACAAACAAAATTCGGACTCCATCTTTATTATAAAGATCCGACGTAGTCCACAACGAAGGTCCCACGACGCTCGATCGCCTCCGACGTAGTCCACAACGAAGGTCCCACGACGCTCGATCGCCTCTGCTCAATCCAGAGACTGCAGCAAGGGATCAAGTGTCCTCTTCCTACAGTCTCAGGGGTCAGAGTTATGGTGCACTGTATGACAATGATCAGTTATACAGTGCACCATGACTATGATCCCAGAGACTATAACAAGAGGACACTTGATCCCTTGTTGCACCCATCCATCCACCTATGCACCCATCATCCACGCACGCACATCCACGTACGCACATCCACGTACGCACATCCACGCACGCACATCCACGCACATCCACGTACGCACATCCACGTACGCACATCCACGTACGCACATCCACGTACTGACATCCACGCATGCACACAACCACGCACACACATCCACACACGCACATCCACGCACGCACACATCCATCCACCCATCCATCCATCCACCCATCCATCCATCCATCCACCCACCCACCCACCCATCCACCCATCCATCCATCCATTCTTTCATTCGTTCATTCATTCATTCATTCATACTTACCCAGCGATGAGAAGGAGGAGCCCCTGAGAAGAGGAGGAGCCACACCGGACTGCAGAGGAGGCCCGACGGTGCGGGCGGGTGCACCGAGCGTGCAGCCCGCCGGGATAGATGAGCGGGGCTGGGGACCGGGGATCGGGGGCTGGGGACGGAGGACCGGAGGCTGGGGGCCAGCAGGGAGGAGGAGGGGGCCCTGCAGCTTCGCCGGTGGGCGCATAAGCCCGCCGGCAGACAAACTATGTCGGGTGGAGGGCGGGGATGGACAGGACACAGGGGGGGGGCTGCACAGGGGACGGGGACAGAACACAGGGGGCTCAGGACACAGGGGGGGGGCTAAAGGACACAGGGGGCTCTGGACACAGGGGGCGGGGACCGGACACAGGAGGGGCTGCACAGGGGACGGGGACCGGACACAGGAGGGGCTGCACAGGGGACGGGGACCAGACACAGGAGGGGCTGCACAGGGGACGGGGACCAGACACAGGGGGCTCAGGACACAGGGGGGGGGGGGGCTACAGGACACAGGGGGAGCTGGACACAGGGAGCGGGGACAGGACACAGGGTGAGCTGGAGCATCAGCTCATTGCCGGCGGGTGCGGTGCAGCCCGCCGGCAGATAAGTATGATTGGGGAGGGGGGGGGGGGGGGGGGTGAAGGGGTTAACAGGGGTGCCCACACCTCTTCCCCTAACCCTTGGCTGTCACTGACAGCTTTTAGATTTGAGCTGTCACTGTTCGTTTAGAAGCAGTGACAGTTCAAAGCCATGACGAGTATACTCGTCATGATGCGGGAACTGACATCTTTTCATGACGAGTATACTCGTCATTCGTCATAAAGGGGTTAAAAAGGTTTTTAAAGTGTTATTCATTTTGTATTAATGAAACCCCCCTTTTTCACATTGTTTGAAAATGTGTACCGTCTCCCTGCTAGTGTCAGGCAGAGAGAGGACCTAAGGTTTAAGTTAGAAAAGGACATTTAGCGTTCCTTTGTTAGAAACAAAGGGAATATAAGAATTTGAACCCTAGGACTTGTAAAACACACCCACCTGGGTGTACAGAAACTAATATTTAACCAGTAGTATGCATATAGATAATATAGATAAGCTAAGCCAGTGGATGTTACAATGTTTGCCTATATAAGTTTGAGTTGATGATGTAATAAACACTTATTTTCGTTTTTGGCGTCAGAGAGCTTCATTTGATAAAATATTTGTCTCTGTGGGATACACCTATTTCGTTTGTATGAGATCTCTATAATTTTTAATTAGGAGCGCACACACAAAGTTCTGTGTGTCATATTTAGGCGACGACCACAAACCCAATGCTAAAAAGGGAAGAAAAAATAATAATTAAGGCTGCCCATCAATCTGGAAATCGTAAGCTCAGCATTCTACAGTGAGAACATTTCCCAGAATTTGATATCTCGGTAAATTAACACTAAGATCAGACTAAGCAATTGGCAAAGAAACAGCAAAAACCCAGGAGTTCTAGCTTTTAAACTAAAGGCCTTAGAATGTTAAATGTTTAATTTCATGTCAGTATAAGTATGCTATGTTTGGGAGGGTTACTCTTCTTTCTAAAAAGAATATGGTAGCAAAGCAGAGCCAGGACCTGGGCACTGTAAAATTATTGCATCGTCCATGAACTTCTCTCTATACCTAAGTATTCTGCATTCGAATATGAGGACATCTATCCAAATACTACAGCTTGGCCAAATTATAAACATTTTGTTAACAAATATACTGTATTTTTTGGACTATAAGATGCACTGGACCATAAGACTCACCCAGGTTTTAGAGGAGGAATATAGGTGAAACAAATTTGTGGTCTTGATGCACTATTAGGGAGGAAGGGGGGAGAGCTGCTGCTGCTGACAAAGCTATGGGGGTAACAACTTGGTACATATGGCCGCCATCCTGGCCTATATGATCCCTCATATCCCTCATCCAGGTATATAGCCTGGAATATGCCCCTCAACCTGGTATATGTGATCCCCCATCATGGTGCACATTTAAAAAAAAATAAAAAATAATACATGATTATACTCACCATCCATCGCTCTCCACGCATCAGCGCAACATCCTCTTATGTGTTTTCATGCTAGCAGCTGATCAGTGTGTAAGCGCACAGCAATGACCTCACTGTCATGAGAGTATGTTGCGATGCTGCAGGGGAGCGATTGACGGTGAGTATAATCTTCCATGCTGGGCTATTCACCACCACCTATGCCCACTGATTAAGAGAATTTAATATGCACTGAGCAGTTTATATTAAATTAACTTGAACAGTGGGCACATGTGATCACCGGCAGGCTCTCCTACAGCCAGATTTTGCCTCCCATGACCTGATCCCTTCTCTGGTGACCCACTTGTTTGCCGCCACTGCTCATCCCCCAGCCACGAGGGGGAAAGTGTGTTTTTATAGTCCGAAAAATAAAGTGTAGTGTAGTAAAGGCCAGCATTTATTTTTGGGAACAAGCATCTCTAAAGCCATAACACCACTTCTGTTCTATAAAGAGGACAGACATAGTACCGATGTCTCGCAAGACTTCACAAATCTTGCAAGACGTCGGAACTATCTTCAATGGAGTGCGGACACTCACTCCACTGTGCAGGCGCGAGTGCGACTGTCATTCAAGCGCTGGTCACAGATGGGGGCGACAATTTTAAAAAGTGCAGGGCGGGTTTTGCAGCCGGGGGGGCGGCGAGGACCTATTCCACCAGAACCATATAGCAGCCTCCTGGACCTTTCAGGAGGCCAGCGCTGAACAGAATAAAAGTTTTTTTCTCAGGTATGAGGGGCACATCTAGGCACATAGCGGGGTAACGAGAACCTCATTTACATTATGTATAAGCTGGTGGGCACAGTTAAAAATGCTTAAAAAGGTGGGGGGGCGGAGCCTAGCGCATGGAGGAGTAAGTCGCACAGAGCCAGAGCTCCGTGACGCCGCCGCAAATACCAGCCATTACCAGCCGACATAACAGTCCGGATAACATGGGAAAGACGAGGAAGCCTTCAGGAGGTCTGAGGGCTGATGAAGGGGGGTCCCAGGGCAGAATGGACCGGTTTTTGAGGTCAGGAACGACCCCAGCCCCAGACCGCACGACTCCCAAGATGGCGCCGGCTCGCTCCCAGCCAGCCACTGGGGGATGGGAGGAGCGGGAGAGGAGAAGCGGGAATCGCTATGCGGCTCTTGGCGGCACAAAGGAGGAGGACTCAGACTCACAGGATTCACCTGAGGCTCTCCAGGGAGGCGAACTAGGAGATTATCTAAAGAATCTCCCAACTAAAGGTGACCTAGAGCGCTTCGTACGCCGTATTGAGAACACATATAGGGAGGAGATGGCGGCGCTGAGACAGGAGGTCACCTCCAGAGTAGAGGAGGTGGAGAGGACGCAGGAGACGGTCCTGAACGAACTGCAGGCACACAGGGAGATGCTGACTGCCCATTCAGCTCTCTTGGAGGACATGGCATATTCACAGGAGGATTTAGAAAACCGTAATCGCCGCAATAATATAAGGATAAGAGGATTACCAGAGTCCATCCCTGCCCTGGAGCTGGCTAAAACAGTCCAGGAGTTGTTCAAACAAGTATTGGGAGATGCACAGGGTCCACATATTGAACTGGACCGAGTTCACCGAGCATTGGGCCCCAGATCCCAACAAGAAGCCAGGCCACGTGACGTGATCTGCAGGTTACACTTTTATGCAATAAAAGAGACAATACTATCTGCAGCGAGACAGCAGGATCAAGTGTTATATCTGAACACCCCCATAATATTCCTACAGGATTTATCCCGCCGTGCGCTCCAACAACGCCGAGGACTACGTCCACTCCTGGAGGTGTTGAGGGAACGGGAGATTAGATATCGCTGGGGAATCCCATTTCAACTCTTTGCCTCGCTTGAAGGTCATTCAGCAACCTTTAAGAGATTATCAGATCTGCACGCGTTTTGCAAGACCCTGGATGTTCCGGTAATGGACCTGCCGGACTGGCCTGCGCCACCATGCTTACCACCTGCCCCTCCGAGATGGCAAAGAGCACGACGACAGCGTTCGCCCAGGAGTCCACCGGCTTGAGATGACAGACTGGTCCTGACTAACCATGCTTCCTTAATGGGTCATCTCCAATGAACATGTGGGGGCCCTGTTCGACTCCCTATTGGGTGATGACAGTCTGACTCCTGCTCTGGGGTTGGCCTGATCTCTGCCCTTTACTGTTCATTATTAATGTGCTTCTCCTCTGGACCATCTTGGAGATTCTTCTATACTAAGCCTTACATATTTTGTCTTGTATCTCTTTGGCACCTGCCAAACTCACACTCCTACCTGAACCTACTCTTTGGTTCTTCTAGAACTGCCAATCTCCTATTCTATCCTATACGCTTTGCTTGTCCTGGAGTGCTCGCCTCCTGATCTTTGTTGTCTCTTCCTATTTCCCCTTGTTTGTGACTCTTCCCAAATCTCTGGTACTCTTCTAACCTCTCTTTAGACTCCCCCACTTCTCATTATGGCTCGCTCACCCCTCATTTACCCATTGTTTATTACAGTTCTTGTCTTATTTGGTGTAGATGGGGGGGTCCGGGTTACCTTCGGGGGGAGGTGGGGTAGGGCTGAGAATGTTTTCAAGTTATTATAGACTACCAAATGCACCGTGATTACCCTAGAGTAACCGGACCTTTTATATGGATGTGCTGGACGATGGTGAGGAATGTGAATTGAAGTGGCGTCACGGAGGAACGGATGCCTAGGCAGGAGTCCGTACCCCAAGTGCTGGATGGCGGCAGCCATTCATAGCTGCACACAAAAACGCACCACTTGGTGCTCCTTTTTAGTTAATGTTATGTATATTTACTTATGTTGTCTTCTTATTGTTTCCTTCCCTTCCAATACCCCACCCCAACTGTCCAAACCTGTCCCTATCCCCAGGCCGAGTTTCCAAATAGATATTTGTCACTATGTCAAATATGGCTAAGCTCAACTGTTGCTCGCTGAACGCGAATGGTCTTAATAAACCAGAAAGAAGGAGACAGATATGTTACTCGTTCCATAAGGCGAGAATACACATCTTATTGTTACAAGAGACCCATTTCCGCTCTGACAAGATCCCTAGATGCGAGACCAGGGATTATCCCCTATGGTTTCATAGTACATTTGCGGATTCCAAGGCAAGGGGGGTCTCGGTGGCGTTTCATCGATCCTGCACTCCTCAGATTCTAGCACAGGAAGTTGACCCGGGAGGTCGTTTTGTGTTCTTAAAGGTGAATATTTTCTCTCATATATTCGTTATTGCTAACGTTTACTTTCCCAACAGGAAACAGCTAAGATTTGCTTCACGTCTAAAGAGACATCTAGAGACATTCGCCGGCTCGGTTCCGACCATCTTGGGAGGAGACTTCAATTATCCTGTTGACCCGGTGATAGACACGTCGACCGGTAAGTCCTCACAGCCGACGCCATCTCTCCACCACCTGAACAAACAGTGGGAGGGAGCCCACCTGATAGATGTGTGGAGAATACTCCATCCTGACGTCAGAGACTACACGTTTTTTTCTCATGTCCACACGACATATAGTAGGATAGACAGGTTCTACGTGTCACATTCTTTAATAGATAAGGGGATGACAGCGGACGTGGGTTCTATACTATGGTCGGATCACGCACCAGTGTACCTAAAACTGACTATTTCAACATCTAGGGGGACCGGTTATACATGGAAGCTGAATGAAAACCTACTAGCAGACCAGGCATGCCACTTAGATATTAGGACCACGATTACGAATTTTGTGACAGACCATTCCACAGATTCAACTCCGGGTCCAGTGAAATGGGAGGCCCTAAAGAGTGTACTAAAGGGGGGTTCTTATCTCACATGGCTCCCGTCTTAAGAAACAAAGAGCACATGACATTGAAGCCCTACTTGCCCAGATCACTGACTTGGAGGTGAAGCACAAGGTTGACCCGACTCCGCATGTTCTCTCACAGCTGTCTACTACGAGACATAAACTTCTATCACTCCTTGACCAGAAAGACAGGGGACATAGAATCTAGACTTAGTCCATTCCCTATTTGTCAGGTAACAAAAGTGGTAAATTATTGGCTAGATCCCTACACCCCAGGCCCCCTAGAACGTACATCACACGTATGCGAGATCCGGGAGGCACGATGCAACATACAACAAGTGATATCCTAAACTGTTCTAGAACTTTCTATGCCTCCTTGTACAACTTAGAGGCTCCCTTGGCCACTGAGGAAGATTTTCTAACATATTCAGAAATCGGGTCTACCCAAACTTCCTTCGGAGGAGAAAGAGAGGTTGTCAACTGATTTTACTCTGGAGGAGGTTGTAGCTGGGATCGGAGATTTAAAGGTGGGCAAGAGCCCGGGACCTGATGGATACACTGCGGGTTTCTATAAAAAATATGCAGACCTCTTGGAACCTATATTTTTGTCGGTATGTAATGACGTCTCCTCGGGCGGTTCCTTCCCGGCACAAGCACTCATGGCACATGTGGTGGTTTTACACAAATCTGGTAAAGACGCGACATCTTGTGGAAGTTATAGGCCCATCTCTTTAATTAACCTGGATATAAAACTCTATTCCAAATTGGTGGCAAACAGGCTAAAACATTTACTCCCGGGAATAATACATACTGACCAGGTGGGGTTTGTCCCTGGCAGGGAAGCCAGGAACAACACAATTAGATCAGTGGGACTGATCGATTCCGCTAGGAGACAGCCCATGCCCATCCTGTCAATCGATGCCGAAAAGGCATTTGACAGGGTGCACTGGGGGTTTATGGTCGCCACTTTAAGATACTTAGGGGTAGGAGAGATTATGCTACATCGTATTACAGCTCTCTACACACACCCGACCGCATGTCTGAGAGTGAATGGCACTATATCGGATCCTTTTCCGATATACAATGGCACGCGTCAGGGGTGCCCACTATCCCCCTTATTATACATCCTCTGCATGGAGGTTCTGGCCTGTACCCTGAGGACTAATCAACTAATACACGGATTGATGGTGGGAAAGACTGAGCATAAGATCGCCTTATTTGCAGACGATTTGCTCATTTACATTACAAATCCATTGATAACCCTACCCCATATACTTGAAACCCTGTCAGAATTTGGAAGACTGAGTAACTTTAAGATATATCCCTCAAAATCGGAAATGCTTAATGTTACTCTGCCAAGATTGGTGGTGTCACTCCTGGCCAGGGAATATCCTTTTAAATGGAAGGAGGGGTCACTGGGATATTTAGGAATTAGATTATCTGGAAACCCTGCCCATCTTTTCGTGCATAACTATATGCCCCTACTGACACTCTTAGAAGCGGATTTGGCCAAGTGGAATAAACTTCCATTAACATGGTTGGGTAGAATGCACGCCCTACGTATGGACATCCTTCCACGCCTTCTTTATCATTTCCAGACTATACCACTTCATTTGCCAGCCTCTTTCTTTACCAGATTGAAACAGGGTTGGACCCGATTTTTGTGGTCCCATGGCCGCCCGAGAATATCCTTTAAAACGCTCAGCAGGAGAATTACACATGGGGGAATAGGCCTACCAGACCCCCTACTGTACCATTATGCTGCCATGGATAGGTGCCTCCTGGATCTATTTAGGGGAGAGGAGGGGGGAGCTGGGTAGACGTGGAGAGGGGAAGACAACACTCGGACCCGCTGGCATGGATCTGGTCCTTGGACTCACACAGGCGAGAGACTCGTTCTTTCATGTCCGTACAATTACAGGACTCCTTCAGGGGACAGGTACGCTCACTGCACCTTACAACTAATCTAGGCCCCCTGACACCATTGTTTGATAATACGTCCTTCCCTATAGAGCCAAGTTGTGCCTTCTTTTTGGGAATCAATAAGACATCCTACCCGATTCTTCAAGACTGCATATCCCAGACGGGTGTCAAACCATTGATAGAGTTTTCTGACAGGACTCCTACATCCCAGGAGACTTGGTTTCAATATCTCAGACTAAGTAGTTATATCAGGTCCCTTCCATTCACATCTCTTAGAAGGTCACTGACGGATTTTGAAAAATTATGCAATCAGCGGACACATGTACCACATGCAATATCAGTATTATACAACTTGTTCCATATACATACGAATGCTGATCTAAAGAGCAGACCGGGGTATGTAGAGAGGTGGGAGGGAGACCTGGGTAAAACTCTGTCGATCCTAGACCGAGAGAAAATATACATATCCACACATAAGGCGTCCCTCTCTTCTGTGTCACAGGAGAGAAATTATAAGGTGGTGGCGAGATGGTATGTGTCCTGTCGACGTGAACCGGGTGTTCCCGAATAGCTCGCACCGTTGCTGGCGATGTCTGGTGGAGGAGGGCACATATTCCCATACATGGTGGGGATGCCCAATAATATCCACCTTTTGGAGAGATGTAGGCGACCTTTATACACGGGTAACAGCCTGTAAGATAACATTTACAATTGAATTGGCCCTACTGAACTTGCCCACCGAAAGGCTTTAAGAAGGGATTGTTACGGTTCTTTCTGACATCGGCTAGACGTCTTATACCACGTTGGTGGAAAAAAACTAGACGACCCTCGAGATGGGAGCTAGTGGCAGAAATAAATGAGGTGTGCAGGATGGAGGAAATGGTATCTTACGCCTCGAGAGACCCCAAGAATCTGGAGAGACACCGTGAGAGATGGGTATCTTGGCTCTTATATAGAGAGTCCGAGGACCTGGACGCCTGGGTCTCCTTGGTCGATTGAGTCCATTCATATCTGATGACAATATTTACTTGAGCTACGTCATCTATATGATATTTTATGTATATGAGATACTTGGCACATTAGTCCCGCTCCCTCTTCCCATCCCCCTTCTGATTCCACCTTTTAATATGGTTATATTTTGTTCTTTTGCATTTCACGGTTTAACCAAAGATACAAGAATATCGTGGCCAAATAGGCCGAGTTACCTAGGATAGATGTTCAATATTCAATGGAAGTTGATTGTCTTTATTGTTATTTTCCAATAAGAGACCACTACAGCGAACAGCTTCAGAAAGTGTGATGATAATATGATGTACATGATATCCTAATATGTACTATGCCGTTTGCAGTGAAGATAACCTGTTTATGTTGTAAAACAATAAAATATGATTTACGAAAAAATGCTTAAAAAGGTGACAGGTTCCCTTAAAGCAAAATGAGAAAATAAAAAAAAAAATCTTGTGCATTAAAAGTCTGACTTAATTAGATTCTTAGATTAAATAAATTATCTAAATAAAAGTTTAGTATGTAGACAGTTCATACGTGCTACTTATGCCAATTTCCATATAGCTTCACAAAATCACCAGAGATACAGGACTTGTAGATCATAAATTGTTATAATCTTGAGTACAGCAAACATTTGAGTCAGAGTTAACAAATGTCCTAAAAAAGTTCATGTTTCTATAACCTGTTTTTTCCAGTAAAGCAAAGTCAGGTGGGATTCAAAAGGAGGCAGCATTATTTCTTATTATATTTCATTATTATAAGTCTCAAGTTCAAATGTCAAGTAAGCACCAATCAGTCTTAAACAATTTATCAACTGGTTCTTGTCTTACTTATTAATAACATAATTAAATGAGAATGAAAGCAGTAACTTGTAAGAAGTAGCCATCACTGATTTACAATTCTCAAAATTTCAGACCTTGTAGAGTCGACCTCAAAGCTGACATGTTGCCATTCTGGAGATGTAATGATTACTCTCAGCAGGGGTTCCAATAGTTTCTGTAGGTAGGTAGCCCCATACACCTAAAAAAAGAACATGAAGAGCTGCATCATAAAAGTACACTGAGGTTATGCCAGCACAAACATGGCACGGTAAGTCACTGTACATGTCCGGAACTCCAATACAAAATGCATTAGACAAAACGCAATCTTGCCACTAGTGTGCCGCATCTGATTTTTGCAAAAAAAAAAAAAGGCGGAATCCTGCTGGATTTGAAAAAATGCTGATCAGGCAAATTTGAAGTTCAAAAGTTCAGGTTTGCCTGATCTGCTGTAACTGAAAAGAAACGCTGATGTGAAGGTAGCCTAACAGACCTTTCAAGATGGTATTAAAAAAAAAAAAAAAAAAAACAGTATAAGGTCCCTTTCACATCAGTGTCTTACGCTGATCGCGGCGGATTTACCGCATCTGCCGCCTAACCGTCACACTTGCGGTTCACCTGCGGCAAGCCACATGCAATGTCTATGGGGCTTGCGGCAGTTGCGGTATAGTTGCGGTTTCGGCACTTGCGGTAAGCAGCGTTGTTTTCGCTGCCGCAACTACCAAAGCCGCATCTATACCGCACTTGCCGCAAGCCCCATAGACATTGCATGTGGCTTGCCGCAGGTGAACTGCAAGTGTGACGGTTAGGCGGCAGATGCGGTAAATCCGCCGCATCTGCCGCGATCAGCGTAAAACGCTGATGTGAAAGGGGCCTAAATATGTTATCACCACTTTTACCCCCATCAGAATGGGGCGGCAGTACTCATGCTTGACCACTACTTCTTTAGTCCCCTGCAGGGCTATCGACCTCTGCATTCAGCTTCCAGCAGTCCCCTCAACAAAGAGGGATGGCTTGTCAACCTGGCTGATCTGCTGCTCCATTTTGAGGATGAAACCTTCCCATGGGAGATAAAACATGCTCATTCTGCCAATCTGTGTGGAACCCATTGGTGGGCAGGTTATCCATCCTGTGCTTAGGTAATAAATTTTCTTTGGACAACCTCATTAAGACTAGCTTAGAATACTTGTATTGCTTAACAGTAGCGATGGGCGAACAGTTCGGATTTCACCAGGTTTGTGACCGCAATTGCTCTGTTAAAGTAAAGCGACAGTTAATACACTTAATCATTATGCTTACCGGGTTCACGTTATTCCTTCCAGCTGTGCCGCACCCCTGCATAATTCCGGGCCTCGTCATTTTCTGACAGTAATCACGTGACCAGCTCAAACAGCCAATCACGTATGCTCAGAAGATAAGGGGCGGCCAGGGAAGTGACACAGCTACACGGGACACCAGGAAGGGAGAACACCTACCTGGTAAGTAGATTAGGTGTATTAACTGTTGCCTTACTTTAACAGAACAACCGCGGTCACAAACCCGTTGATATCCGAATGGTTTGCCCATCCCTACTCACCAGATCAGTTCTGAAGCATATTCTTGTATTCTGCTATTGTTCCTAGAAATAAATGAATACATTGACAATTGGATGTTTGGGTGTATTCTGACAATATCCAGTAAGTGTTGATTATAGCCTCACTTCCTTTTCACAAGAGGGAAAAAAAAAAAAACAGCAGCCAATTTATTCATACATTTCTAGAGATGATAGCAATGACCCTATGCTAAGTTCCAAGAAAGTCACACCTCCTGAGGAAGTACATGCGTTGAGGCGGGGGAAGTTACATGTGTTATAGCGGCGGGGATGGTTACTTCACATAAATGCAGTTGCAGATTTATATTTATTGAATCTTAGGCTATTACCCAGATAGGGTTTTGGGCACAAGCTATATATCACCTCTTCCCCATAGGGGAGAACTAATCACTATTAGCTTTCTTTAGTCTATTTATATATATGTAACTCATTTCTGCAACATATATATATTTTTAGAGTATTACCTACAGTATAATCAGCACACAGCCCCATCCCTTGCACCTTGTAGAAAATAATTTATTTGTATGGAGATTTTTTTTATTTATGTGTGATATAATAAAAGTTAAATTGTAGGCCCTACACTTTTGGTGCTCATTTGTGATGTTGAGAATATTTGGGTGTACTCTGACCATATCCAGTAAGGGTTAATTGTAGCCACAGACCCTTTTGACAAAAGGAAAATAAACACTGAGCTGCCAATTTATTCATACACAAAGAGAGAGAGAGAGAGAGAGATCGGCGAGAGTGACACTACACCAAGTTCTAAGAAACGCTGCACCAGAATTGTCATTTTATGTGATATGAAAGTATGTAATAAAATAGACCTGTAAGGAGAACTGGCTACTACTTCTAGGGAAGTGTGTGTACAAATCTAAATTTTATATACTCTAAGGAAAAATATAAACACAACATATTTTGCTCCCATTTTTCAGGAGCTGAACTCTCAAGATCTAAGACTTTTTGTATGTTGGAGTGAGCATTCAGCATGATGACTGCAGGAATGTCCACCAGAACTGTTGACTGAGAATTTAATATTAATTTCTCTCACTAAGGCATCTTTAACATCAGCGTTTTTGCCGGTTTGCATCAGAACCGGCAGCTTTGCGCATCGGTCACGTAACGGCTCACTTGCAACAAGCCTCATTCATTCTCTATGGGACTTGTGGTCAGGTGCGGCAAGTGCGGTTTTGCTGGATCTGGCACTTGCGGCTGTGTAAAAAAAACACGCTGCTAGCAGCATTTTTTTCTTTGACTCACCGCAAGTGCCGCATCTGGCAAAATCGCACTTGCCGCACCTGACCGCAAGTCCCTTAGAGAATGAATGGGGTTGTTGCAAGTGAGCCGTTACGCGACAGATCGCAGCAGATGTGGCAAGACTGCCGGATCTGCCGTGAATTTCAAAAATCGCTGATGTAAAAGGTGCCTTAAGCAGTCTCCAAAAGCATTCCAAAGAATTTGGCAGTACATGCAACAGACCACGTGGAACCACACCAGCCCAGGACATCCACATCTAGGCTCTAGTGGCAACAACTGGTTTGCATCACCAAAGAATTTCTGCACAAACTGTTGGAAACCATCTCAGGGAAGCTCATCTGCATACTCGTCATCCTCATCTGGGTCTCAACATGACTGCAGTTCGTCAATGTAACCAGGGCGGTAGAAACACTGCTCCACGACTCATACTACTCCACAACTCAAGACACCCTACACAATGTGAACATCAGCTTTTAATCATTATTATGATACAGTAATAAAGATATTTAGGTAGAATATAATTGATAATAATATTCAGCACATATGCATTGAACTACTGTACCCAATTTATTACATATCTTAGGAGTCTGTCAATTTTCTATTGACTAAAACTCCACCAAAATGGGCTCCATCTCCAACTCCACAGCCCGGGTTCTAACAGATTTGATTGGGCAAATGCTCACATTCTACGGCATCTGACAAGTTAGAGAGGTGTTCTCTTCAAGGACGAATCACAGTTTTCACTAGGCCTCCCTGGACTCTCCCAATAGTAATAAAACTACACATTTAGAGTGGCCTTTTAATAAAGCCTAAAGGCCGGTTTACACGTAACGAGATCGCTGCTACGTCACCGGTTTTGTGGCGTAGAATCCTCCCACTAAGGAGGGTAAACTGGGAATGAGATGTGGAACGCATGCTTGCGTTCCACATAGACGCCGGACCGGAAGTGACGTCGCGGAACGATGCGCGCGTCACATCCGGGGGCAGAGAACACCACGTGACCGGGAAATGCGGTCATAAAAGACGGCGATGGCGGCCGCGGCGGTGTTCTCCAATACACAGACCACTAGGCTATGCTGTGTGAGTACCCAGGGTCTGTAACAACTGGGAGGGACTGGTACTATACATGTGAGTATCGGTGCTTTGCACCATATGACACATACAGAGATAGTAATGCTTGATGTCTTGTTTATAGAGACATACACCATCACATGGGGCACCTAATACTAGGACCCCATAAGAAACTGAGCCACGTATCCCCTGATGAGGATTTCACATCCGAAACGCGTAGGGAGTGGAGTATGGTGATAATGAATGAATGAAACAGAGAGTTCATAACCAGGCTGTCACTAGCAGAAGGGCCTCCTGGAATAAAGGAACTCAATCTATCTCCTGCCTAGATGGAAGAAAGCTGGTGAGACCTTTCCTGTATATAGGGGAAGGGGGCTTTTTTATACTTTCCATGTGCAGATATACATGCCAGAGGGATATTAAGTGGTGAAAAACTACACCAATATATCTAGAACTGACATAGGATCTTAAGGTGGATGATATCAAGGAGCATTAGAGGCTCCATAAGTTACACCTTGGGATAAACTATAACTCTTAAATACACTGAAGAGAGTTTTTTAAGTTGTGACACTGTGGGGCATGGTGGATATCACGTGTTTAGTAAATGTGGACAATCTAGTCCTTTTAGGAAAAAAATATATTAAATGTTATGTTTTAACCTCTTAAAACTAATCTAGCTATATTGGTAGAAGCCACCTCGCCAGCAATCTCGCTGCGTGAGACACTTAGCAGCGATCAGCTCCCCGATGGGAGATCGTTGATCTTCATTGAATGGCCTGGACCATTTTTCGATTGGTGAGCTCCCGCTGGCCAGGCTGCATCGCTGTGTGTGACAGGCAGACTTACCAGCGATCCCTAGTCTGCGCCCGAGACCCTGAACGATGCCAACGACCATCAGGTGTCGGCGCATCGCTGGGTGATCGCTGGTGAGATATGCCTGTCTGGCATCTCACCAGCGACCGCGTAGCGACGCACCAGTGATCCTGGCCAGGTTGGATTGTTATCGGGATCGCTGGTGCGTCGCTACATGTAAACCAGCCTTAAGGCATACCTGTGTACTGATGATTCTGCCTATCAGCATCTTGATTTGCCAAAACTGTGAGATGGATGGATTATCACAGCAAAGGAGAAGTGCTCAGTAAGGGTACAGACACACTGACGTGAAAATTGAATGAGTGCAACGCGAGGAAATCTCACATTGCACTCAGACCAATGTTACAGAATGACTGAGAACACATTAACGTGTGTTGGACACTTTATCAACCAGAAACTGGATGAGAAAAAAGTTGCAACATGCTGCAACAGTGTACGATTCTCATGCGAAACTCGCCAATGCCAGTTAATGGGTCCGACAACATCACGGATCGCACACAGACCATCCTAGTGGCATCCGTTTTGGTCACTGCTACATTATCACTGTAAAATGTTCCTGTAAATGATTATACATTAAATAGCTGCCGAGAAAAAAACAGATTGCACACGGATCAAAAAATGGATGTTACTCATCCAACTCTCTTGAATGACGCTGGCCACTCTGCCTCCGTCCTGCGCTGGCCACTCAGCCTCCGTCCTGCGCTGGCCACCGAGCCTTCGTCCCGCGCTGTGCAAACCACTGAGCCACCGCGCTGTGCAACACGAGCCACGGTGCAACCACTGAGCCACCGCACTTGCAAACCACTGAGCCACCGCGCTGTGCAAACCACGAGCCACCGCGCTGTGCAAACCACCGAGCCACCGCGCTGTGCAAACCACCGAGCCACCGCGCTGTGCAAACCCGAGCACCGCTGGCAACCACGACACCGCGCTGTGCAAACCACCGAGCCACCGCGCTGTGCAAACCACCGAGCCACCGCGCTGTGCAAACCACCGAGCCTCCGCGCTGTGCAAACCACCGAGCCACCGCGCTGTGCAAACCACCGAGCCACCGCACTGTGCTAACCACCGAGCCACCGTACAGTGCTAACCACCGAGCCACCGTACAGTGCTAACCACCGAGCCACCGTGCAGTGCGAACCCCTGAGCCACCGTACAGTGCTAACCCCTGAGCCACCGTACAGTGCTAACCCCTGAGCCACCGTACAGTGCTAACCCCTGAGCCACCGTACAGTGCTAACCCCTGAGCCACCGTACAGTGCTAACCCCTGAGCCACCGTACAGTGCTAACCCCTGAGCCACCGTACAGTGCTAACCCCTGAGCCACCGTACAGTGCTAACCCCTGAGCCACCGTACAGTGCTAACCCGAGACACCGTACAGTGCTAACCCCTGAGCCACCGTACAGTGCTAACCCCTGAGCCACCGTACAGTGCTAACCCCTGAGCCACCGTACAGTGCTAACCCCTGAGCCACCGTACAGTGCTAACCCCTGAGCCACCGTACAGTGCTAACCCCTGAGCCACCGTACAGTGCTAACCCTTGAGCCACCGTACAGTGCTAACCCCTGAGCCACCGTACAGTGCTAACCCCTGAGCCACCGTACAGTGCTAACCACTGAGCCTCCTTACAGAGTTAACCACTCTGCCTCCATTTAGTGCTAACAACTGAGCCACCATACTGTGCTAAACACTGAGCCACCGTGCAGTGCTAACCACTGAGCCACCGTACAGTGCTAACCATTGAGCCACCGTACAGTGCTAACCACTGAGCCACCGTACAGTGCTAACCACTGAGCCACCGTACAGTGCTAACCACTGAGCCACCGTACAGTGCTAACCACTGAGCCACCGTACAGTGCTAACCACTGAGCCACCGTACAGTGCTAACCACTGAGCCACCGTACAGTGCTAACCACTGAGCCACCGTACAGTGCTAACCACTGAGCCACCGTACAGTGCTAACCACTGAGCCACCGTACAGTGCTAACCACTGAGCCACCGTACAGTGCTAACCACTGAGCCACCGTACAGTGCTAACCACTGAGCCACCGTACAGTGCTAACCACTGAGCCACCGTACAGTGCTAACCACTGACCCACCATACTGTGCTAGCCACTGAGCCACCATACTGTGCTAACCACTGAGCCACCATATACAATGTTAACCACTGAGCCACCATATACAGTGCTAACCACTGAGCCACCATATACAGTGCTAACCACTGAGCCACCATACTGTGCTAACCACTGAGCCACCATACTGTGCTAACCACTGAGCCACCATACTGTGCTAACCACTGAGCCACCATACTGTGCTAGCCACTGAGCCACCATACTGTGCTAACCACTGAGCCACCATATATAGTGCTAACCACTGAGCCACCATATATAGTGCTAACCACTGAGCCACCATACTGTGCTAACCAGTGTGCCACCATATACAGTGCCAACCACTGAGCCACCATAGTGTGCTAATCACTGAGTCACCGTATACAGTGCTAACCACTGAGTCACCATATACAGTGCTAACCATTGAGCTACATTACTGTTCTAATTATTGAGCCACCATATACCAGTGCCAACCACTGAGCCACTATAGAGTGCTAACCACTTAGGCTCCGTATACAGTGCCAGCTACTGAGCCAGCTTATACTGTGCTAACCTTCTGAGCCCCCGTATACTCAGCTAACCCCTGACCCCCAGTATACTTTGCTAACCACTGAGCCGCCATAAAGTCTGCTAACCACTGAGCCGCCGTATACTCTGCTAAGCACTCTGCTGCGGGCAGAAGGGGGCCGGGGAACAGCGGCCGGGTGAGGGCAGGAGGGGGGGGCTCCTGGAGGACACATCTACCCAGACCTGCGTCTGTCGATGGCTGAGCATGAGCACTGTAGTGGCTGTAGATGCATGTGGCTAGACCAGTTCGGCTGCCTAACACACTATACTGTGCTGACGCCTGGAGCCGGACGGCCCAAGGGGCTCCCACAGCCATAGGAGAATCTGTGCTGACGCCGGCAGGGGAAGTTGGTGTTTTCAAAGGTATACGCGTCTTATATGGTTGGTTGAATCCATCTAGCTAGAGTAGCCTAGAGGCTGACATGTCTATATTTCTTCCCTTTGGCAGAAGGAAGATAAATAACTTCCTAAAGGGGCGCGGTCCTGGATACATCTATGTGTAGGGCCCTGACGAGGTCCTGCATATGTAGAGCTAACGAAGGAAGAATGGGACCGGCTGTGGGGCGACCCTGTGTTGGTAGGAGACCAGAAGAGGTGGTTTACATGAGAGCACTGGAAAAAACAGGAGCATCGCAAGTTCCGATACTCGGCAGGAAGAAGTAATTGCCACCAAAAAACATCACTGTTTGTATGAGAATGTTAATGGGAATGCCCCAAGAAACTCAAAGGGTGGTTCTTGTAGAGTCGTGAGGACGAGGTTTAGGTCCTATGGGTAGGACAGGCCTGAGTCTAGGCCTGAGTTGAGGAAACTGAGAATTCTTGGTAGGGAATAGGGCCAAGGAGAATGGCCTCTAGAGGTGCACCAAGCACACAAATACGATTTTCCATGTGCGACGGTATATGTTTGATGAGACTGGTTTCCTCGCTCTGATCATGGTCGCTACATTATCCAGAGAAAACCCAGCTTGGGTTAAGACCCAGTTCTCAAGGGTCACGCCATCAAAATCGGAGTTCAGAAATTCTGACGGTAGAACAGGTCCTGAGAGAGCAGGTCTGGACTGTCCGGTTTGATGGTCTAGCAAACGCCATAGTACAGCTGCTATGAGTGGGAGACAAATGCATCAAGCCCTGGACCAGTGCATGTGCTCTGATTGACTATGGGTCATGAAGGTTGGAATCTTGGCATTGAGGCGTGATACTATGAGGTCCACCTCCGGGGTTCTCTAGCGCCGATAGACTTGTGGGACAACATGAGGGTGTGGGAACCACTCCCGTGAGGCCATCCCTTTGTAGCTGAAGGAATCCGCTTCCTGATTCTCTACACCCAGTATGTGACCGGTTGATAGTACTAAGAATGTGGATTCCTCCAGCGAAGTACGTGATGAACTTGCCTGGAGACTGCGGGTTACGCCCTAGTGATTGACGTATGCCACAGCCGGGCATTATCTGAATGTATGGTGATGTAACAGCCTGGCAAGAGGTGGCTGAAAGACTTCAGTGCTAGGACTAGTTCCCGAATCTCCAGTAGGTTTCTGGGTATTCTTTATTCCGGGCGGGATCATTTGGCCTGTGTTCTGTGATGGGGGACACCACACCCCATCCTTTCAGGCTCGTGGTAGTGGCCAGACTTTTCAGCATGTTGAAGGGAAAGACCTTCCCCGCGTGAGAGTAGCCGGAGCCACCAGTGGAGAGACCACCTGGTTAAAGACGGCAGGTGAAAAACTCCTGTCAAGTGATTGAGGTTCTTGTTCCATGACTGAGCATGGAGAGTGAAGTTGGTCTGAGCAGCTGAGCAAGGGGGACTGCCTTTATTGCTGCCATCATCTTGCCTAGGACTTGCCTGGCAGAGCTGAAGGACAGAGGAGACCGAAGGAAGGGGGTGCGGACTGCCAGCCGCAGGCCCCGAGCCGTCCCTGTGTAAGATTGACCCATGCTGTGATATATTGAACTGTTAAAACAGGAGTGGAATTGTGAAGGCTGACCAGCTCTCCTATCTTATTATAGTGTCTACAGTGCTGGAGTTGATGTGTTCGCAGTCCGCGAGGATCAGTGCTTAGATAAGCGGAACGTCCAGGTACGGAAGGATGGCGATACCACTGGAGTGAAGGATAGTCATGACGTCCTCCATCACTTTTGCGAGCACTTAGGGAGCTGTAGTGAAATCGAACAGGAGTGTCACAATTGGTAGTGTTCTCGTTCAATTGTTTCCGTTTGATTGCAAATCTAAGGAACTTTTTAGTAGTTACAATAGGAATATGCAGGTAGGCGTCCTGTATATTTATGGACACAAGGAAGACTTCTAGTGCCATGAAAACGTCCATGCGGGAATTTCCCATCCAGACATGATTGTTTAGTTGTGTTAGGTCCAGTACGGATCTTACTGTACTCGCGTGATACGGGTACAGTGACCCCTGAAATGATGAGGAGACACTTCACTGCATGGAAAAAAGCTTGAGGCCTTTTGGCATTAGAGACATTTTGATCTGGATTGGTGCGACTGGCTCTGCAGGGATGAGATACCTTTTTGGGTAGCCTGGGACAGGTGCCTGCGTAGCGACCGATAACCCATCTGAGAGGCTCCTTGGAGATCATATCCGTTTTTCCTTCATGTAACCGGAGGGCACGTCTAATGGAAATGACATTGGAAGCTGCTATTGTTGAGCAATTGGTAGCGTGCGGGGCTGCATGCATTAGGTAGTCAGCTGAAGTTGGTTGAATGTGGGGGCTAGTAAGGGCCCTGAAGCCGGTCAGTTGCGTCTTTAACGAGGACTTGTGTTTAAGTACAGGTGGATACTGTGGATCCACTTTAGGTGATTTGGTCGCTGGACAGAGACTCTGCATGTACGGCTTCAGGAATCAGGAACGTTACTACAGCAGTGGGATAAGCCAGTGCTGGACGATCTGACGTGTTTGCACTGCCCTTTGTAGTAGTCTATTGCACCTGGGATGGTGTAGAGAGGGCGGAGAACAAGCCGCAGAAGGATTATCTAACTGCTGGTTGTCCTGCGGCTGCGATTGGAGACCGCCGCACAGGAAAAGTAGAATTTTGTGACTCAACGTAAATTTTCTCTTAGCCTCTAATTCGTGGACACAGGACGATGGTTATGCTATTCTGACTCTAGGAGGCAACACTAGGCAAACAAAAAAGAAGCACAGTGGCTCCTCCCAGCAGTATATAAACCCCCTGACTGGCACAGTCCAGCCAGTTTTGTGCTAAAGCAGTAGAAGGAAAAAAAAAAATAATATACAAGCCGATCAGGCAAAAAACAAGAGAACACCAACACAACAAGGCCAACCGGCCACAGGGAGGGTGGTGTGTCCCCTAATTAGAGGCTAAGAGAAAGAGAATTTCCGGTGAGTACACAAAATTCTACTTTTCTCTGTCACGTCATTAGGGGACACAAGACGATGGGATATCCTAAAGCAGTCCCTGGGGGGGGGGGGGGGGGAAATATCCACAACTGAAAAATACAGCCTACAGACCAGCGGCCGCAGCCTGTAGGATACGCCTACATAGACTCGCATCTGCCGAAGCCTGAGTATGGACACGATAGTGTTTTACAAAGGTGTGAAGGCTAGACCAAGTAGCAGCCTTGCACAGCTGCTCAGCCGAAAGCCTGGTGCCGAAAAGCCCAGGAGGCACCCACCGCGCGAGTGGAGTGAGCCCGCAACCCGCAAATTGCGGAAAGAATAAGCTTCCTGAATAGTAAGCCTAAAACACCGGGCGAGAGTGGCCTTGGAAGCGGCCAACCCTTTCCGGGGACCCTCCGGAAGGACAAATAGAGAATCCGTCTTCCTGAAAGGCGTTGTTCTAGACACAAAGTTCGCAAAGCCCGGACAAGATCCAGGGTGTGCAGCGCCTTTTCAAAGCGGTGCACCGGAGCTGGGCAGAAAGACGGCAGGACAATGTCCTCATTCAAATGGACAGAGGAAACCACCTTGGGAAGAAAGGACGGCATCGTCCGCAGCACCACCTTATCCTGATGAAAAGTAAGGAAAGGTACCTTACAGGAAAGCGCCGCCAAGTCAGAAACCCTCCGAATGGAGGTGATCGCCACAAGAAACACCACCTTCTGAGAGTGAAGACACAACGAGACTTACCGGAGAGGCTTGAAAGGTGGCTTCTGAAGCACGTCCAGGACCAGATTCAAGTCCCAGGCTTCCAAAGGCCTCTTATACTGTGGAACAATATGTGACACACCCTGCAAAAAAGTACGAACCTTGGGTTTCGTGGCCAATCTGCGTTGAAAAAGCACAGATAGGGTAGAGATCTGACCCCTAAGAGAACCAAGGGAAATGCCCCTTGTCCAACCGGTCCTGCAGGAAACCTAGAACTGCAGGAAGGGAAAAACGCAAGGGCGGGAAACCTCTCGAGTCGCACCAGACGAAGAAGGCTTTCCAAGTCCGGTGATAAATACGAGCAGAAATGGGTTTTCTCGCGCAAGCCATAGTGCGCACGACCTCCTCTGAAAAACCCGCCTGAGTCAAAAGTCGGTCTCAAGGGCCAGACCATCAAACGAAGCGCCCCCCGAGTTCTGGTGATGAAATGGGCCCTGGAAGAGAAGATCCGGCCAGTCCGGCAGCCGCACGGAACGTCTGCGGCGAGTTGTACGAGATCGTGGTACCACGACTTCCTGGGCCAGTCCGGGGTCACCAGAAGTACCGGAACGCGTTCCGTTCTGACTTTCTGCACCACCCTGGGAATGAGAGCCAGAGGCGGAAAGACGTATGGGAGACGAAACTGCGTCCAGTCCTGGACCAAAGCGTCTGAAGCCAGAGCACGGGGATCTCGGGAGCGAGCAAAGAATGTGGGAACCTGCGTGTTCTTCCGTGATGCCATGAGATCCACATCCGGGATCCCGAACCAATCGCAGATCTGATTGAAGACATCCAGATGGAGAGTCCATTCTCCTGATTAAGACCCTGACGACTGAGAAAGTCCGCCGCCCAATTCTCGATCCCCGGAATGTGGACTGCCGACAGAACCGCCTCCAAAATTCGGCCCAATGGAGAATCGGCTCCACTTCCCGCATTGCTGACCTGCTGCGCGTTCCGCCCTGATGATTGACATAAGCCACCGCCAGTGGCATTGTCCGACTGAATACGAATGTGGCGGCCCTTCAGGAGATGACGGAAACTCTGCAGGCCAAATAAATGGCCCGATTCTCCAGGAGATTGATGGGAAGAGAAGACTCCTTCGGAGTCCACCAACCTTGGGCCGTGTGATGACCAAACACCGCTCCCCAGCCGAGGAGACTGGCGTCGGTGGAAAACACGTGCCATCGGACTGGCAGAAACTACCTCCCTCAGGAGAGGGACAACGGAATAAGCCACCAGCGGAGAGAAAGCCTTGTCGCCACCGATGGTCGGAAAACCCAGTCAAGAGTGAACGGACTGCGATTCCAGGCCGCCAGGAGATCCAACTGCAATGGACGGAGATGCCACTAAGCAAAGGGCACTGTCTCCATTGTCGACGCCATCTTCCCCAAGACCCGCATCGTGATTAGAAGGAATGTGGAACAGGGCGCAGGAGTAAACGAATTGCACAGTGCAAAGGCTGAGCCTTGTCCTGAGGAAGAATGACATGTCCCCGAGACGTGTCCAGGATCATTCCCAGTAATGAAACCCAGTGGCTCGGGACCAGAAAGACTTTGGGAGATTGAGAATCCATCCCAGACGCGAGAGAGTGTCCATCGTGACACGGACACTGTCCTCGCAGTCCCTGAAAGATCAACCCTTGATTAACAGGTCGTCCAAGTACGGAAAAACCGACACCCCCGGACGTGCAACACGGCCATGACCGCCGCCATGACCTTGATGAAAACTCGCGGGGCAGTTGCAAATCCGAATGGAAGAGCAACGAACTGGTAATGATCCTCGCCCACAGCAAAGTGCAAGAACCGTTGGTGAGACTTGGCTATCGGAATATGCAAGTAAGCATATTGATATCGATGGAAGCGAGGAACTCCCCCTGCCGCATGGAAGTGATGACGGAACTGCAGGGATTCCATCCAAAAATGTCGAACTCGGACAAATCTGTTCAGATGTTTTAAATCCAAAACAGGACGGGAAGATCAGTCTTTCTTCGGCACGATAAACAGATTTGAGTAGAATCTGTGAAAGCGCTCGCCCTGAGGAACCGGGACGACTCCCGCCCACTGAAGGGAGTCGACGGCCCGAAAAAAAAGGCGTCCTTCTTGTCCGGCGAGCCCGGTGGACGAGAAAGAAAGTAACCTCCTCTGAGGAAGAGTGTCAAACTCGATGCTGTATCCGAAAGACACCAAGTCCCGGACCCACTAATCGTCTGTAGCAGCGAGCCAGACATGCAGAAAGCGGGAAAGTCGGCCGCCCACCTAGGAAGAGTCTTCCGAAGCGGCCGAGTCATGAAGAGGCAAACCTCTGTGGTCCGGAGTCCTTCGACTTGGACTGCCTCTTTCGGGGCTGCCAGCCGGAACCCGACTTACTGGGAGGCTGGACACCTCTGTCCGCACGCGGCGCACGGGCCGACTGGACCGGCCGAGAGACAGACTCCCCAGATGAGTTCCGAAAGGACCAGAATCTCGCCTGCTGACACCCCGAACAATTTACGCTTGGGCTTTTGCTGAGGAAGCGAGGTACTTCTACCACCTGTCGCATCAGAGATAAGCTTATCCAGCTTTTCACCAAATAGACGCCTGCCCAAATAAGGCATGCCGGTAAGCGACCTCTTTGAAGCCGAATCCGCCTTCCATTCTCGAAGCCAGAGAGCTCGGCGAATGGCAACGGCATTTGAAGCCGCCGCAGTGCAATTAGCCGCATCAACAGAAGCGTGCACTAAGAATTCTTCAGCGATAGACATCTGAGCAGCCAGATCCAACAATTCTGGATCCGCACCTCTGTGATGCAACGCGGAGTGTAAATCACCTGCCCAGGTCACAATAGCCTTAGCCACCCACATGGAGGCAAAGGAAGGAGACAGCGACGACCCTGAAGCCTCGAACACTGATCTGGACAATTGTTCCAAATGACGGTCCGTGGAGTCCTTGATAGACGATCCAGGAAGCGAAAGAAGAGTCCTAGACACCAGATGGGACACTGGAGGACCAACTTGTGGAGAATCCGACCAGGCACGTGCCACCGCCGGCAAAAAAGGATAACGAGCCTCAATCGCCTTACGATTACCAAACAGTTTATCCGGCTGCGACCAATGTTTCTGCAGAAGTTCCTGGATCTCAGGATGATCAGAGAACACCTTCTGAGGTCTCTTGGGCCTCTTGAAAGATATCACGTGGTCGGATGAGGCGACCGGAGCCGGGTCAGCCACTGACAACGCCTGATTCACAGCTGAAACCAGGTCGTCCACCATGGCAAGGGTATCCGAGGAAGCGGACTGGAGCGAATCACCCAGATCCGCCTCCACATCCGAATCACGGAGCTCACCCGACGAGCAAGATTCACGGAACCTACTCCGTGCAGGAGAAGTCTGAGAACCCAGAGATGGGGCTGAGGGAGACCCCCTGCGGAGCCTCTTCCTACCAGATGCATGGAAGGAAGGAGGAGAACGAGAGCGCGTCTCCTCCTGACCGGAACCATCGTCCGGTGAGCCCAGCTGGTCCAACAACCTGGATCAGCGTCTCAGATAGCTGGTGGATGGATTGGCTTATAGACTGCGACAACGCAACCGCCCATTCAGACAGAGCAGGGATGCTAGCTGCCACCACCTCACCAGCGCTGCTCAGAGACAGGGGCACAGGGCTGAGAAGAATTAGGGGCACAGGCCTGACAGAGCGGGGTAGAGCAACCACAGGGCAATTCAGTCTTGCACACAGTGCTAAAAGCATAGTATACAGTAAATGCCTTTGGTGGTCTCTTCCTCCTTTTGTTTGACATCCTCACTGATATATATATATACACACACACACACACACAAAGGAATATACTGCGGAGAGCCAGCAGACAGACAGCTGCAGCGAAAGACACAAGTCACAGCTGAGCTACACAGACAAAAACACAGCCTAAGGCAGCAGCAGGCTATAAAACACTGTTGAACCCTGTCACCTGGAAGCACAGCGCAGCCCCTCCTGTGTCCCCTCTCAGAGCTCCAGCCGTGCTGCACTGAACATGGTAGAGGCTGCCTGGGGCGGGAAACGTGAGCCACGCCCCCCCCCAGCTATGCCCAGAACAGCTGCACTCAATTGGAAAATGGGCTGGCCCGGGGGCGTTCCCGGCCACACTGCATCATCACTATGGGCGAGGAAGGCCTACAGGCCCAAAAGCCAGGGCCTAAATTATTACTCCAGGTCGCCGGGGGGGGGGCGGCGCAGACCACAGCGCCGAAAGCAGAGCACGGGCAGGAACCCCCAGGGGGACCCCGGAAGTCAGCGCAGCTCCTACCTGAAGACAGCTCCCCACCCTGGAGCCCATAAGGGACAGGGGCACAGACCCCCATCTTCAATGCTGCTGCACCCAGAAGGCCAGGGATAATCTCTTACAACCCAGAGCTGTAATCCAGCTGCAGGTACAGGTGTCGGCTGCTGCAGGGGCACAAACAGTCAATGCTCCTGGAAAGGTTACTGACTGCCCCATGGTGATGCCCCCAGCCCCATCAGGAGCACACAGCCAAGCTGGGTCTCCTGGGGCTGCTGCAGAAAATAGTGTGTGCTGTAGGATGTGTTCCACAGAAGTACACACAGCAAAGCTGGTCTCCTGGACAGCTGCAGACAATAGCATGTGCTGCAGCCTGTGCTCCACAGAAGTACACACAGCAAAGCTGGGTCTCCTGGTCCTGCCGCAGTAATAGCGTGTGCTGCAGCCTGTGCTCATCAGAAGTACACACAGCAAAGCTGGGTCTCCTGGGGCTGCCGCAGTAATAGCGTGTGCTGCAGCCTGTGCTCATCAGAAGTACACACAGCAAAGCTGGGTCTCCTGGGGCAGCTGCAGACAATAGCGCATGCTGCACCCTGTGCTCAACAGTAGTACACACATCAAAGCTTGGTCTCCTGGGGCAGCTGTAGATAATAGCATGAGCTGCAACATGTATTCCACAGAAGTACACACAGCAAAGCTGGGTCTCCTGGGGCTACTGCAGCGGTAGAGTGTGCTGCAGCCAGTGCTGAACAGTAGCATTCAGCAGGACTGAGGCTTCAGGAGGTGCTGCAGTATGTCGAAGTGCAGCAGTTTCCAGCCCATACGTGTGGTGTCTCAACCTAAGAACCCCGGAGGGGTGATTAGGGAGGGATGCTGCCGTCCAACATCAGGGGGCTCCTGTGTAGCCTCGACTTCAACCCAGGGTCCCCAACAGTGGGGAACTGGGGAATGAGGACCATTGTCTGACCTCAACCAGGCACCACCAACATTGGGGGGCCGATAAAGGAGCGGCATGTGGGGGGAAAATGTCAACCTCAACCAAGCGCCCCCAACAGTGGGGGGCCGAGGAGGGACCATGCCGGGAGTCTCGACAGAGACACACTTTTCTTCTTTTAAAGAAAAAAATCAAAAAGTGAAACATTTTTAAGAAAATAAAAATTAGGTGTGCCTCCTAACGACTCTAAGCAAAAACTGGTGAGGCATAGCCTACTCCAGAGGTGTATACTTAGAGGAGGAGCCACTTAACTCTTTTGCAGATTCTGCCTAGTGTCGCCTCCTAGTGGACAGCAGCATAACACCCGTGGTTCTGTTTCCCCCAATGAGGCGAAGGAGAAATATTAGATATTGCACGAAAACTTAAGCGTGATCATCATACTGTGAAGAGATTTGTGGCTGATTCTGAGCACAGAGAGGTTTGTGCAGATAAAGCCAGAATGAGGAAGGTTTCTGCCAGGCAAGTTCATCGGATTAAGAGAGCAGCTGCTAAAAAGGCCTTAAAAACCAGCAAACAGATATTAGAAGCTGCTGGTGTCGCTGGAGTCCCTCGAACCTCAAGGTGTAGGACCCTTTAAAGGCTTACTGTGGTGCATAAACCTACTATTCGGCCACCCCTAAACAGTGCTCACAAGCAAACACAGTTGCAGTGGGTCCAGATATACATGAAGACTAATTTTCAAACAGTCTTGTTTACTGATGAGTGCCGAGCAATCCTGGATGGTCCAGATGGATGGAGTAGTGGATGGTTGGTGGATGGCCACCATGTCCCAACAAGGCTACGACGTCAGCAAGGAGGTGGAGGAGTCATGTTTTTGGCCATAATCATTGGGAAACAGCTGGTAGGCCCCTTTAAAGTTCCTGAAGGTGTGAAAATGACCTCTGCAAAGTATATAGAGTTTCTGACTGAGAACTTTCTTCCATGGTACAAAAAGCAAAAAAAAAAAAAATCATCTTCAGCATGACAATGCACCATCTCATGCTGCAAAGAATACCTCTGTATCATTGGCTGCTATGGGCATAAAAGGAGATAAACTCATGGTGTGGCCACCATCTTCCCCTGAATTCAACCCTATGGAGAACCTTTGGCGTATAATCAAGCCAAATATCTATGAGGGTGGGAGGCAGTTCACATCAAAAAAGCAGCTCTGGGAAGCTATTCTGACATTATGAAAAGAAATACAAGCAGAAACCTCCAGAAACTCACAAGTTCAATGGATGCAAAAATTGTGAAGGTAATATCAAAGAAGAGTTCCTATGTTAACATTAACTTGGCCTGTTAGGATGTTTTGGAGTTAAATCGCTTTTTATTTCAGTGACTGTGACCTTCTAAATGCTGCAAATTCAACAAATGAGCATTTTCAGTTATTTCCAACATATCAAATGTTTAGAACCTCTACTGTGCGTAATAATTTGGAACAGTGCATTTAGAGGTTTTATTTTTATTTTGAAGATTATACTGTTATCATTGGGAGGTTTCTTCAATAAAATTCGATGTATACTCTAAAGGGTGATGACTTACTACTTTTATCATTTGCACCGACCATTTAGGAAAATCAGAGAAAAAACATTTGCATAATAATTTGGAACATGGTGTATATATATACAGTGCCTACAAGTATATTAACCCCTGCAGATTTAGTGGTTTGATAAGATGCAAATAAGTATAGAGCCTTCAAACTGCAAACGAGTAGGGATTTATTAACAGAACATAAAATCTTACAAACCAAAAGTTATGTTGCTCAGTTGAATTTTAATAAATTTTAAACATAAAGTGTGGGTCAATTGTTATCACCAGGTTTAATATTTTGGGACTAACCCTGTTTGCAATTACAGCTAATAATCTCTTTTATAAGACCTGATCAGCCGCACAGTCTTTGAGTTATCTTGCCACTCCTCCATGCAGACTTCTCCAAGTTATCTAGGTTCTTTGGGTTGTCTCATGTGGACTTTAATCTATCTTCCACAAGTTTCATTGGTTAAGCTCATCCTGGTATATATATATCCCCCCATCCTGGTACATGGCCTCTCCATGCTGGATATGGCCCACTTTGACAGTACATAGCAGCCAGCGATGGTACATAGTTCCCCATCCTGCATATGGGCCCCCAGTGAAGTACATGGGCCCCCCCATCTTACATATGGTCCTCAGTGATGGTACATATACCCCCATCCTGCATAAGGCCCCCAGTGAGGTACACATATGCAGGATGGGGGCTATGGCCCCCAGTGATGGTATATACTTTGAACATGCCCCCCCGTCCCTGCACTCACCCCCTCCATTCTAGATATGCCCCCCTAACCACCCCATCGCTCTATGTGTCTACAGAAACAAAGAGGCGAGCTGAGAGGTAGACAGCAGCAGGTGCAAAGCATAATATGAGTATAATGAGACGTGGTCCATGTGACCTCCCGCTGTCCTCTGCAGCCCGCCTCCTCCAGCCACTGCTCCAGAGCCGCCTTCCTTCCTACAGTACAGTAGATTCTGATTATAGATGCACCCCTCACTTTCCCCAAAATTTGGGGGAACAAAAAAGAGAATTTTGTTTACTTACCGTAAATTCTTTTTTCTTGAATCATTAATGGGAGACCCAGACAATGGGTTTAGGCAGTCTGCCCTCCGGAGGCCACACTAGGTACTACAAGTTTTTTGTAGTCTCCGCCCCTCCGCCTATAAACCCCCACTGCAGGAGCAGATCCCCAGTTTAGTTCACAAGCTGCGAGGAGGCAACCCACACCACAACTCTAGGCATGGCTGCGAACAATGCTAGCCAAAGAAGCCTGAGTCAATAGGTTCAAAACACAACAAAACGTCCAACGGGACAACTGGGTGGGTGCTGGTCTCCCATTAATGATTCAAGAAAAAAGAATTTACGGTAAGTAAACAAAATTCTCTTTTTCTGATCATCATAATGGGAGACCCAGACAATGGGGATGTCCTAAAGCAACACCCCAGGGCGGGAAAAGAGTTCCTATGAGACGTTTGATTTGCGGGCACCTCAAAGGTGAGCCACCGCCGCCTGTAGGACCCGCCTGCCCAAACTCGCATCCGCAGAGCATGGGCATGTACCATGTAATGTTTGGTAAACGTATGGAGGCTAGACCAAGTGGCTGCCTGACAAACTTGTTGAGCCGAAGCCCTGTGCCGCAGAGCCCAAGAGGCACCCACGGCCCTGGTAGAGTGAGCCTTCAATCCCACCGGAGAGGCATACCAGAAGAACGGTAAGCTTCCTGAATAGGAGCTTTGATCCACCGAGCTAAAGTAGATTTGGAGGCCGGGGACCCCTTACAGCGACCAGCCGTAAGGACAAACGGAGAGTCCGAGGTGCGTACCGATGCAGTACGAGACACATAAATCCTGATAGCCCTCACCAGGTCCAGAGTGTGCAACTCTTTCTCACACCGGTGAATCGGTTTAGGGCAAAAAGAAGGGAGAACAATCTCCTGATTAATATGGAAAGGTGACACCACCTTAGGCAAGAATTCGGGCCTCGTGCGCAACACCACCTTATCCTGATGCACCACCAGGAATGGGGACTTGCACGAGAGCGCTGCCAATTCCGAGATCCTCCTGAGCGACGTAATGGCCACCAGAAAAACCACTTTCTGGGAAAGGCGAACTAGAGAAATATCCCTCAAAGGCTCAAAAGGAGGCTTCTGCAAGGCCGCCAGGACCACATTGAGGTCCCAAGGATCGAGAGGACGTTTGTACGGTGGAACCACCCGGCTAACTCCTTGCAGAAACGTACGGACCGTTGGTATCTTAGCCAAACGCTTGTCAAACAGCACCGACAGTGCCGACACTTGTCCCTTCAGAGTACTGAGAGACAGTCCCATCTCCATTCCTGATTGAAGGAAGGAAAGCAACGTTGGGAGACGGAATGGCCAAGCCTTCTTCCCAACTGAAGCGCACCAGGAAAAGAAAATTTTCCAAGTCCTGTGATAGATCTTCAACGAGGCCGGCCGTCTGGCCCTGGTCAAGGTGGAAACAACCGAGGAAGAAAATCCCTTTGGGAAATCAAGAGCCAGGACTCAAGGGCCACACAGTCAACTTGAGGGCCGCGGAATTGAGATGGAAGAACGGACCCTGAGACAGGAGATCCGGTCTTTCTGGCAGTCTCCACGGCTCCCCGTCTGCGAGCTGCCACAGGTCCGGATACCAAGACCTCCTGGGCCAATCCGGCGCCACTAGAATGGCTCTGCGACATTCCGTCCTGATCTTGCGCAGGACCCTGGGAATCAATGCCAACGGCGGGAACACATACGGAAGATGGAACCTGGACCAATCCTGGACCAATGCGTCTGCTCCTAGAGCCTGCGGGTCCCATGACCGCGCCATGAACTGCGGAACTTGGTGATTGAGCCGAGAGGCCATCAGATCCACATCTGGGGGTTTCCCCATCGTTGACAGATGGACTGGAAGACGTCCGGTGTGTAGAGAACCACTCTCCGGCGTCCATGCCTTGCCGGCTTAGGTAGTCGGCCTCCCAATTGTCCACTCCCGGGATGTGGACTGCTGAGATCAACGAACCGTTGTCCTCCACCCATGACAGAATGCGGTGGACTTCGGCAAGGGCCTGGGCACTTCGAGTCCCGCCCTGATGGTTGACGTACGCGACGGCCGTCGCTTGTCCGTTTGAATTCTTATGTGTTTTCCTGCCAGAAAACGGTGGAAAGCCAGAAGGCCAGGTAAATCGCTCTGATTTCCAGGACATTGATTTGTAGGAAGGACTCTGACACCGTCCAGAGACCCTGAGCCCTGTGGTGCAAGAACACCGCACCCCAGCCAGTCAGGCTGGCATCCGTGGTCACCACTAACCACGAAGGTTTGCAGGAAGGACCGTCCCCGTGCCAAGTGACGGGGCTGAAGCCACCAATGAAGAGATTCCTTCGTCTGGTGAGAGAGAGACACCACTCTGTCCAGAGATGATGTCCTTTTGTTCCACTTGTGGAGAATCTCCAGCTGCAAAGGGCGGAGATGAAATTGCGCAAAAGGCACTGCCTCCATTGCCGCCACCATGCACCCCACTAGCTTCATTAATCCCCTCAGGGAAGATCGTGGGAATGAAGAAGAGCTCGAACCGCCGACTGGATGGAGGTCTGCTTCTTGTGGGGTAGCAACACCAGGGCCGGGCCGTGTGAAAATCCATGCCCAGATAAGTCAATGACTGCGTTGGCACCAGTGTGGATTTTGGGAGATTCAAGATCCACCCAAACTGTTCCAGAGCCTGAGAGTCGCATCCAGGCTCCCCTGACACAACTCCCTCGACTGGCCTTGATCAGCAGATCGTCCAGGTAAGGTATCACGGCATGACCCTGAGCATGCAGGGTTGCCACCATTGCCGTCATCACTTTCGTGAAGACCCGCGGGGCCGAGGCCAGACCGAACGGCAACGCCACAAACTGAAGTGTTCTTCTCCCACTGCAAACCGGAGCCATCGTTGATGAGCTGGCGCAATCGGCACATGCAGATAGGCATCCTTGATGTCCACGGATGCCAGGAAGTCTCCCTGAGACATGGCTGCTATCACCGAGCGCAGGACTCCATGCGAAACTTTCGCACTTGCACATGTTGGTTGAACAATTTCAGATCCAGCACTGAGCGAAACGAACCGTCCTTCTTCGGAACAATGAAGAGGTTGGAGTAAAATCCTCTGAAACGTTCCCCAGATGGCACTGGTATCACAACTCCGTCCCTTTGAAGACCAATCAGGACTTGGTGAAAAGCCTGAGCTTTCTCCGGTGACGGGGAGGAAAGAAAGAAACGGTTTGGAGGAAAGGACTTCAGCTCGATCCTGTAGCCCCGAGAGACAATGTCTCTCTCCCACCGGTCTTGAACGCGAAGAAGCCATACGTCCTGAAACAGGGCCAGGCGTCCTCCAACCGGTGGGGTGGCAGGAGTCGGGAGCGAGTCATGCAGAGGTCGCCTTGGGGGCGGCAGCTGCTGCGGCCCCCGCTGGCTTCTTCTGGCGATTCTTGTTATGCCAGGGACCAGAGGTTTTACCTCCTTTGTCCGACCGCGCGGACGAGACAGACGAGTGTGAGCTGGGACGAAAGGACCGCTGTCTGTGGTTCCATTTCTGAGATCTCTGCGGCTTGGGTTTGTTCTGAGGGATCTTCTTCTCAGTAAACTCCTTAATCCGCTTATCCAGCTCGTCCCCAAAAAGTCTATCGCCCGAAAACGGCATGACTTGCAAAATCCTCTTGGACACCTTATCCGAGTCCCAGAGGCGCATCCACAGCAATCTGCGCAAAACCACCGCATTAGCAGAGGCCACGGCAGTCCGATTAGCTGTTTCAAAGGCAGCCGCTCTGGCGTAATCAGCATAGGCCTTAGCCTTGTTGGCAAGAGCTGTCACCTCCGGGTCAGACCCCGGGATATCGGTGATCCCCTCCAGACACGCAGTAATGGCCTGCAACGTCCAAACCATAGAAAAGTTTGGCGCAAAAGAAGAACCCACAGCCTCATATATAGACTTAGCATATGACTCGCATTGCTTGTCAATAGGATCCTTCAGAGAGGAACTATCCTCCGCCGAAAAAAGAGAATGAGCGGCAACTCTGGTCAAGGAAGCATCCACCCTAGGGGAGCGCGACCATTCCTCCAGAACCTCCTTAGGAAAAGGATAACGTGAATCCTTAGTTTTCCTAACGAAACGCCTCTCAGGATGCTCCCTGGGCGTCCTGACCACTCGCCAAAAATTGGAGTGGTCAGTGAACAGACCACGTGACTGACCTAATGGTGGCAGCCACTGGAAAGATTCCTTCTGCGGTCTATCCACCACCGCAGCCGGGGGGACGAGCCCCAGGGTCTCGTTAATGGAGGCAACCAAATCCTCCACACCGTCCCCTGGACCCTCTGAGGGAGCCTTGTGGTGCCGGGGCTCAGGGTCAGGGTTTCTTCCCTCATCCTCACTATCAGATGGACGGTCCTCATCAGAGGAACGATGTTCACCATCCTCGGGGGTATCCTCCCAGCGAGGTCTCTTATGAGAGCTCTCTCCCTGCATGGGGTTAACCCCTAGGGACCCTGCCTGGGGGGCTGAATCAGACAGCCTCCTCAGTATAGCCTCCAACGATTGCGACATGGAAGACATTCTGGACACTACAGTATCATTAAAAGACCTCTGTACATCCCATGGCCCTGCTTCCCCCTGAACCTCAGGGGAGAGCAGTGATGCTGTCGCATCTGAGGCAGAACCACTGGGACCAAGCCCAGTGAGACCGCAAGCTGCGCAAGTGCCATCCCCAGCTACCTGTCCCATGCACTGTTTGCAGGCCTTGGACCTCGTGGCAGTAGCCTTCTTCCCAGCTGCATCCATACTGGCGCCGTACCGGGCAGTAGGGGTTTAACACCGGACACCCAGCGGAATACCGACCAGGGAAGCGGTGACTCAGAGCGGCAAGTGTGCGACCCCCTCGGGCAAACTGCAGCGTCTCCCTGTAGCGCGATGTGCACGCCTCAAATCCCTCACAGGAATGAGGAGAAAATGGCCGACGCGCCACTAATGAGTGGGCGCGGCTAAGCAGAAGCCCGAGGAGACCGAGTACCCATAGGCCGCGCGGAGCGTGACGTCACCGCCCAGAGGGGGACGTGCTCCGGATCCTCACACAGTGGGAAAATAAGGCGCCAGAACCTTCTGTAATGGCGGCCGTCACCCACACACTTTGCAAACACCCGCAATACGGATGATAATAAGAGGTGCCCGTCATGCAGGGCCCCCCTCCCAGAACCGCATGTCCCGAAGGAACCGAGGTTCCAAATACATGGTCACATAAGCTACACACACCATGTCCCCCCAGGCCCACATAGTCAAGTGCACCTTCCAACCTACTTGTTTTCCATGTGAGCTGCCTTTTTCTTGCTCCTCTAAAGCCAGAGTTGTCAATCAAAGATAAATGGAAAACAAATAGTTGGGAAGGTGAACTGAAATTCTCAGTCATGCCAAATGTGCATTAAGCGCCTGTGCTGGTCTTGAACAGTAATTTTGTGGTTTTAGACTCCCTTTACAAACAATAAAAAAAACAGTTACTGTATGGGTCCTAAAAAAAATCCGTAAAGCGAATATCTGATGAACAGGAGGCATACACACCTTAAAACAAAAGGTCATTATTTTACTAGCCAAGCTGTTTCCTCTGAAGAGTGTCTGCATGGAGTCTGCTAGCTCGACTTCCTTAGAAAACATGTTCCAGAGAAGCTGATACAGGAGATGTCTGGAATCAAAGAGCGTCACAAGGACACGTGCAAGCTCATCCTACATAGAGCAAAGAAAAAAAACTATAAATTCAAGATTAACAAAATAAAAACTTATGAAATAAAAAACAGCCAGTGAATTAAATCCTTTAACATATATTTAACATTGAATATCCACAACTTAAGTGATAAAATACTTAGTTATTAAAACTTATTTTTCAGCATGTTTCACTACAGACTAGATTTTACAGCAATTTTAGATAATAGAAGAGCTCATCAGCAAATGGCTGTAAAATCAAGTTCCTAACAGACAGACACTCCTGATTTATGAAGAGGTGCATATCTCCTTATGAATCTGTAGGGTCTGATAAGTGATATGCCTCTGGTATGCCAGGAATCTTACTCCAGTCAGGAAATCGAGTGAGATTCATGCATTTCATAACTTATGGAGCTATGTGCCCACTGACACACCATTTTGGGAAAAACTGGGAAAAAGTGGAGTAAAAACACTAAAAGTTGCACAAATTTGGCACAACTCAACATTGTGACAAACGTTTAGGACTTTTCAGAGCTTTTATGTTAGATTTTTGTGTGCAAGGTTTGATAATTCAGGCCCATGAAATAAATTTTTTATTAAACCACACAAAATTACACCAATAAAAATTAATACAAAAATTAACTAACCCACTGTGAGCATGGAACGACATTGGCCAAAGCCATCGCAATAGGTAATTCCCCTTGGTCACCCATCATGGTGACCAATTCCACCAGTCTTTCAAAGCGATCAGCCAAAACAGTTTCTGCCAACGTGTCAAATTCTGTCCCCTGTTGAAGGATTTTTGTAAGAACTTCCATAAAAGTGGCTCTTGTCTGTAGATCCTTATGATAGCCAAGCCCTAGAAATACAATGGTCACCATGAGAAAATAAGCTCAACCTGAATCTATGTACAAAAAGTGACCCCTTAAGCCTGAATTTGGGGTAAGCAGAATATTGGGAGAAATTTAGCAGGAAGACATGGATAGTTTAGGCAATGCTGAACAGGAAAAAAGTAAATGACCATTTATCTATTTGAGCATTTTCCCAGGAGAATAGCTGTCTAGTACTGAGAAAAGTCCAAAAGTGCTGAACTGGCTCCGGCCATATACTGCTACATCAGCACAAAGCTAATTAATGCATATTATAGAGACAGAAGTGCTGGGGAATTTCATATTTAATCTACAACAATGACAAAAACTGGAAACACCTTTCTAGAAGCATAAACGCTTCTATATACCACAATAAGTTACATTTTTAGACTATACAGCCCCCTGGAAACTCACCTATTGAATGCATAAGGCCACTGTCTACATTGGCATTTAACAGATTTGACATAGCCAAGACTGTACAATGTCTTAAGGAAGCCAATCGTCGTGACATTCCTCGCTTCCTTCCCCCAGTCTGGGTCCCATCATCTTCTACTTCACTACAGTCATTTAGTAAATTCATGAACAGGGTGAAATACCTAACAAAAGAGATAAAAGCTATTAGGTCTAAAACTTGAAAAGCTTCTATTACTTGTGCCGGCATGAGCAATTGCCAAAAACATTTTTGTGACTACACCCTTAATATCTAATAAAGGACAACAATTTACATTTATAAGTAATTATGTAATATCTGAATGTGTGCAGCTATCCAGACCAGTTGCTCATTGAGCAGCTCTCCAGTATGAACAATACAAGAAAATGCTGGAAATTAAAGTCCAGTTCAGTCTAAACTGATAGAGTGACTTGCAGAATTACTGTATCACCAAAGACTTATCAATCCTGCCAGCGCATGCACTGTGCACTGTGAGGATTCGCTGGTTTGTAAGTCAGGAACAGACTGCAGTTATGTGATAGGCATGTGTCCGGCAACAACCCGACAAGTGGGTATGGACTCGCTCAATGTAGGAGTGAAGATGGATCCAGCTCGTCACCAAGCAATTGATTAAAATAGCCAGTGTTCAATAGTTTTTCACTCGAAACAGGTATGGCAAAAAATTTTATACACACCACCCCATAGTACATGCTTTGTTGTCTGATGTCCATTTTTTCTCTTTCCTATAAGTTTTTTAAAAAGGATTTGCCAACAAAGATTGTTGAATTTTAATGGATTGCCTGGTGTGTCGAGCTGGATCCATCTCATTTCCTCATTAACCCAGGTGCTGTGAAGCAGTGAGGACATTTTGCTCCATGCTGGAATGGGATTACATCTCAGGGGTGAGCTGAAATTTTCTCTTTATTCACGGACTCTCTCAATACAAGTGTATGGAGCGGTCGTGTACGACTAGTGGGAGCGGCTGTCTAGTAGGCATGACCTTGCTCCATACACACGAGAGGCCATGCACAATAGTTGCGTTGTTACTGGAAACATGTACCACAAAACTGCGGTCCGTTACCAGTTTAGATACTGCAAATCCTTGCAGCGCACAGGGCGAGCGCTGGGAGAATTGGTAAGTCTGCAGTCACAGAGGACAAGCCCTTTAATAAAACATTACATTGTGTGTGAGGTGGTACTGATTATCAAGTTATGAGTCAAACATATTTCTCTATAAACTTGACAGATATTTCCCTTTTATTACAGATATTTGATAGATCCAACTCCATAAAAGTGGGCAAACCAGCCATCCTTGGGAGTACTGACAGACTATCTCTGAAGGCAGGCATCAGTGGAATAAAAGTATAGACATATTGGATTTCAGCATGCCAAATTCTTTCGATCTTAAGGGGCATAAGTCCCTTTCAGAGGTGTGAACAGATGAAGGAACAGGGAATGAAGGAAAGAAAAGATCCTGAAAAAAGTAGACTCTTCAAAAATCAAGTGTTTTGTATATTTCCTGCATAATAGTCGCAATATACAATACACATACTTGAGAAATAACTGTGATTTGGCTTCCATTAATTCTACTCCATCTCCTTCCTCAGGCTGAAGAGGTAGGCCAGCAAGAAGAGACACCACAGCCTCCATGCTCGCCTGATCTAGGTCCCTGTAGAAGAAATAACATTAGGTTGCAGAGCTCTACTAACTTAAGTATGTCATAAGAAGCTGAAGATTTGAGTACCTCGTTAGGCATTTAACATCTTCGTCCGCGGCTTGATTGGATGTCCCCATTACCCAGTCAGTCAAATATTCTACCATTTTATTTCTAAAAGGAACGGGAAAAAAAAGCAGACATTACAATTTACAATGGACTTCACCTCATCAATCTATTAAAAAAAAAAAGTAAAAAATTTAAATATTAAAAGTGTTCAAATGTAGGGTTATGGTTTACTGCTACATTATGTATATAATGTGAATAAACCTCTTGGAGAAATCTCATGAAAATAATATGATCATAAAATTTCCAACCGAAGTGAATGGGAGCTGAGCTGCAGTACCCAAGAAAGACCAATAGACGTCATTGTGAGTGTTGGTCTCACTGTACTTCAGAAGCCAAAATAAACCAGCTGCTAAGGATAGGTTGTTTCATGGAGCGCGCCGGAGGTCACAAGCCAATACACCTCTATTGGGACCTCATTCTAGTCTACTTTTGGCTCTCAAAAGTCATGGGCATCAGATGGCTTTGTGGGAAAGGAAGGGGTGTCAGTAAGAAGTGAAGATGCCGGAGAGTGAGTATATGACTGGAAGTAAAGGGCATACATTCAACCCCTTCACAACCAAGGATGTAGTTGTATGTCCTTGGTCGCCTCCCTCCCCTTTGATGTGAGCTTACGCGCTGAGCTCGCATCATTCCCTGCACATGCCAGGTGATCTGATCAACCGACATGTGAAGGTAACAGATGCGTGTGGATCACCTATCTGCTCACCGCTAACCCCTGAGATCATGCTGTCAGTCACTGACAGCGCAATTTAAAGCAGAGTGGTTCGCACTATTAACTGCCGGCATCAGCGGCCCAGGGCCTCGATGTTTTTCCATGACAGCCTGTGGACCTGTAAGGACCTCGGAAGCTGTCATGACTTACTTTCTGTGGATGCCCGGTGAGCACCTGCCTTCACAGAAAGTGATAATTTGTGCAGTGCAAAGCTGTAGATTATCACAGCACAAGTAAGTGGATTGTGCACTGCTGAGGCGCTCTAAGGGGGCAGGTAAGAAAAGTTAAGGTTTGAAAAGCTTTTAAAATATGAAAAGAAAAAAAAATGAAGAATATTCAAATAACCCCCCTTTTGCCCCATTGAAAGCAGAACCAAAAACCAAAAAAGAAAAAAAGAAAACATTTGATATTGTTATGTTCAGAAATGCCCAACCAAAAAAAAAGGAGAACGCTGTAAGTGGCGGAACATGGCGCCAAAAGCGCAATATATTTATTTTTAAACTACTAAAAATGTTTTCATTACTTAGACAAAAGTAAAAAAATATACACGTTTGGCATCTTCAAATTCATAGCAACCTGAGGCATCATACAGATACGACAGTTTTACCATATAGTGAACATTGTAAATAAAAAATAAAAAACAATTGTGTAATTTCACTTATTTTGCAATTTCACCACACTTGGAATTTTATTGCCATTTTTCAGTACACTATATGCTAAAATGAATGATTTAAAAGTATAGCTCGACCCACAAACAAGCTCTTATATGGCTATAGTGATGGAAAAATAAAGACGTTATGGCTCTTATAGAACGAGGAGGAAAAAATAAAAAATAGAAAATTGCCGGGGTGAAGTGGATAAAGCACCACTCCAGGGATGTAAGAAAAAAAACAACACTGGAGTGGTGCTGTAAGGCTGGTTTCGCACTGGCATTTTTTTTTTATCTGGGGAGATGCAGGTTTTACCTGCATCCCTCCGGATTCCCCCACACACCCCCGCAATGGTAAGAACTGATGCACCCGCACCTGTATTATCACTGACTGTCTAATGAATCAGTGAGAATACCGGTGAGGGAGAATAAAGTTCCTTCCAGCTGCCTACCTACTAAAGCTGGATCCAGGGATAAATGACACGCCAGCTAAAAGGAGTGTAATTTAGAACTGCATTCTGGGGATGCGCACGCCAAAAACCTGGATCCGGGACCGTCGGATCTGGGTTACACAGGGGCAGATTTGAATTCAACCCGGAGTGCCCTTGATCCAGGTATTACAGTTTTTTTTGTCAAGGACACCAAAATTGCAACAAAATGTGGTTTTGGTCTCAGTTGAAAAACCTGTCACACACAGATCAGGGGGAACTGTAAAGAACTGGATGCACCCGCAACTGCCTGTAGCCCCATTGAAAGTCTCAGGGGACCCGAGAGAAAATCAATCCGACGCTCTGAAGCTATTTTCAGGTTGGATTTTTCCTCTCTGAACATGGAAGCATGAAGTTTTTAGAAAATATTCTAAGTCGCAAGGACTCTTCAGCATGATTCTCTGGAGCTGTTTTACAGAAACCTGAATTCCCCCTTCCTAAACTAGGAAGAAATTTTCAGACCATATTCAAAGTGTCAAGGAGAACTAACTGGGCCAGATTCTCTAGAACATATTTCGGGCACAGGTGAGATGGAGTCCCCCTTCTCTGGTCTTGACTATTAAGCCTCCCTTTGATCTCTGCAGCTAGGCCATCAGACTCCACCGAGCAACTATTAAGCCCATCTCTGACCTCCACCACAGGCAGACTACAACCCCTGGCAAAAATTATGGAATCACCTGGCTCGGAGGATGTCCATTCAGTAGTTTAATTTTGTAGAAAAACAAGCAGATCACAGACATGGCACAATACTAAAGTCATTTCAAATGGCAACTTTCTGCCTTGAAGAAACACTAAAAGAAATCTTGGAAAAAAAAAAATGTGCTAGCCAGTAATGGTTACTTTTGTAGACCAAGCAAGGGGGAAAAATTATGGAATCACTCAATTCTGAGGTAAAAATTATGGAATCACCCTGTAAATTTTAATTCCCAAAACTAACACCTGCATCAAATAAGATCTGTTTGTTAGTCTGCATCTAATGAGTGATCACACCTTGGAGAGCTGTTGCACCAAGTGGACTGACATGAATCATGGCTCCAACACGAGAGATGTCAATTGAAACCAAGTACGGGATTATAAAACTCTTAAAATAGGGTAAATCAACACGCAATGTTGCAAAAGATGTTGGTTGTTCAGTCAGCTGTGTCTAAAATCTGGTCCAAATACTAACAACATGGGAAGGTTGTTAAAGGGAAACATACTGGTAGACCAAGGAAGACATCAAAGCGTCAAGACCAGAAACCTAAGGGTACCTTACCTACATTAACACCTAAACAGAAAAAAAACAAGGTTACAATGGTCTAAGGAAAAGCAATCGTGCTCTGTGGATGACTGGATGAAAGTCATATTCAGTGATGAATAGCGAATCTGTATTGGGCAAGGTGATGATGCTGGAACTTTTACTTGGTGTCGTTCCAGTGAGATATATAAAGATGACTGCCTGAAGAGAACATGCAAATTTCCACAGTCATTGATGATATGGGGCTGCATGTCAGGCAAAGGCACTGGGGAATGGCTGTCATTACATCTTTAATAAATGCCCAAGTTTACATTGATATTTTGGACACTTTTCTTATTCCCATCAATTGAAAGGATATTTGAGGATGATGAAATAATTTATCAAGATGATAATGCATCCTGCCATAGAGCAAAACCTGTGAAAACATTCCTTGAAAGAAGACACATATAAGGTCAATGTCATGGCCTGCAAATAGTCCAGATCTCAATCTAATTGAAAATCTTTGGTGGATGTTGAAGAAAATGGTTTATGACAAGGATCCAACCTGCAAGGCTGCTCTAGCAACAACAATCAGAGAAGGTTGGAGCCAGATTGATGACTACTGTTTGTCACTCATTAAGTCCATGCCTCAGACTGCAAGCTGTTATAAAAGCCAGAGGTGGTGCAACAAAATACTAGCGACATATGTGAATGTTTTTGTTGTTTGTCATGATTCCATATTTTTTTTTCCTCAAAAGTGAGTGATTCCATAATTTTTTCCCCTGCTTGGTCTACAAAAGTAACAGTTACTGGCTAGCACATTTTTTTTCAAAATTTCTTTTACTGTTTCTTCAAGGCAGAGAGTTGCCATTTGAAATGACTTTAGTTTTGTGCCATGTCTGTGATCTGCTTTTTTTCTACAAAATTAAACAACTGAATGGACATGATCCGAGCCAGGGGTTATATTAAGCCCCCCAACTTAGCATCTTGGTCATGGGGGCGGTGTGGGATGGGGCGCACTGGCCCCGCTTAAAGCGCATTGTCCGGTCATAGCTGTCGCAGCCGAAAGATGTTGGACGCAGGCTTGGGATCCAGTGGCCGTATGGTCGAAGGTTGATCAGGCCCACGTGCATCCATCTGTAAGGCCCACGACCGGGCGTACTCCTCCCCCTGCCCACGGAAGAGCCAAAAGCTTGTCTCGAGGGTTGACTTTCAATAGATCACAGTGAAGGGAGCTGCTCTGCTACATACGAAACCCAGACAGAACCAGATCATCTACAAATGATTTAGCAATGGGTTCTCAGCGAAAGTTGTAGTGCACTCTGGGAGAGAGGCAGCGGGGCATCCGGATACTCTCCGGTCCACAGGGCGGATGGCATTACTCGCCGGGGGCCCCCAGCTATCTCTGGCAGGGATGGGCTCCTCGGCACTGTGGTATTGTCATATTTAGGGAGGATTCCGACTTAGAGGCGTTCAGTCATAATCCCACAGATGGTAGCTTCGCCCATTGCCTCCTCAGCCAAGCACCAAATGTCTGAACCTGTTTTTCCTCTTATACTGAGCAGGATTGCTATTTGGACTACACATCAGTAGCGTAAAACAAACCTGTATCATGATGGTCTAAACCCAGCTCACGTTCCCTATTAGTGGGTGAACAATCAAACGCTTGGGGAATTCTGCTTCACAATGATAGGAAGAGCCGACATCAAAGTATCAAAAAGCGATGAATGTTTAGCCGCCACAAGCCAGTTATCCATGTGGTAACTTTTCGGACATCTCCTGCTTTATACCCAAAAAGTCTGAAGGATCCTGAGGCTGCGCTTTCACAGTCTGTATTCATACTGAAAATCAAGATCAAATGAGCTTTTGTCTTACAGCTCCCAGAGGTTTCTGGCCTCCTGAGCTCGCCTTAGGACCCTTGCGTTATGGTTTGACAGGTGTGCCGCCCCAATCAAATTCCCTACCTGCCACTGTTCTTGGAGCGGGTCACACCACCACCCAGCCAACAGCGTGGGTGTCCAGGGAGAGGGTTGTGCACTTGGAGCCAGAAGCGAGAGCCCCTAGGGACACGCCTCCCCAGGTTAAGGGAAAAAAAAAATACGAGTAGTGGTATTTCAACGGCAGCATCCCCTTATTTACCACCCTGCCAGGGAGGGGAGGACAGGCGGAACATGGGCCTCCCACTTATTCTACACCTCTCATGTCTCTTCACAATGTCAGACTGGAGTTTAGCTAAAAAAGGGGTTTTCTTTCCCCTCTGATTCCACCATTTCTTCACTTTGACATTCAAAGCACTGGGCAGAAATCACATCAACAACCATCTCGGGCCTTCACTATGCCTTGTTAAAATAGTTTTAATTAAAACAGTCAGATTCCCATAGTCCGCACCAATTGAAAGTCAGCTGCTAGGTGCTGGCCTACGCGAAGTGCCGTTCGGCCTGACTTCCCCGCCGTGGGCAAATCCAGCGAAGCGAGAAGGGGTTGGTGGAGAGGCATCTGCCACAGCCAGGTCAATCCATAGGACTAATGCACCCAAAGTCGCTGCCACCTGTCTAGACCCCCGCTTGTGCCAACCGCCCATCCCCAGGATACCCGCCCGAGCGCTCTTGCTGGCGAAAGGGGGAAGGGAGCTTGCAGGCCAGTGGTCATGCAGAGGAAGCTGATGGCGGGCACCTCGTCCAGCCGCCGCGTGCGCCCAACCCCGCTTTCTGCCCCGACCCAGCCTTTAGAGCCAATTGTTTTACCGAAGTTACGGATCTGACTCCCCTTACCTACATTGTTCCGACATGCCAAACACTGTTCACCTTGAAGACTGCTGCGAATATAGGTACGGCCTGGGGTGAGATTTACACCATCTCCAGCAGATTTTCAAGGGCCAGCGAGAGCTCAACGGACGTCGCCGGAACCGCAATGCTTTCCAAGGCTCAGGCCCTTCTCTTGGGGCAAACCGCTCCAGGGCTCCCTGCTTTCTGAATAGAGAAGTCTCCCCGTGGCTCCCCCTGAATCATTTGCGTTTGTTTAGGAGGGAAGCGGCGAGGTGATCAGTCTTCACCACTGAACCCAACTCCTTTCGATCAGTCGAGGGCAATGGACGGAACTCGCCCATCACTTAGGTCCGACCGTTGTTCTCATGGAACCCTTCTCCACTTCGGCCTTTAAAGTTCTCATTTCAATATTTGCTACTACCACCAAGATCTGCACTAGCGGCGCCTCCGTCCAGGCTCTCACCCTTGACTTTAGAGCTCACCACAGCGGCCCTCCTATTCATTGAGGACTAGCCCCCGAGGCCGTTAATTGATGGGTATGGGCCCAACGCTCCAGCATCATACATTTTCAGGGCTAATTGATTTGTCAGGTGAGTTGATACACACACCTTAGCGGATTACGACATCCATGGCCACTGTCCTGCTGTCTATATCAACCAACACCTTTTCTGGGGTCTGATGAGTGTCGGCACTGGGCACCTTAACCTAGTGTTCGGTTCATCCCTAAGCGCCAGTTCTGCTTTCCAAAAATGGCACATTATTATAAGTGTGCACATTATTTGCCCGGCTGCAAGCCAGGCTTCTTACCAATGTAAAGCTTGAGAATAGGTGGAGATCGTTTCGGTCCCAAGATCTCTAATCATTCGCTTTACTGGATGCAAGTGGGTCTCGGGAGCACGCCAGATATCTTAAGGGAAACTTCAGAGGGAATCAGCTTCCGGATGGTTCGATTAGTCTTTTGCCCATATACCAAGTCAGATGACCAATTTGCACGTCAGCACCGCTACAGAACTCCACCAGAGTTTCATCTAGCTTCGCCCTGCCCGGGCATACATCACCATCTTTCTAGTCCTATCGCATGCTCATACTCCACCTCCCCGACAAAGTGGGCGACGGGATCCCACCTCGGCCGGAGCACCCAGTGTTTGAGACACCTGTTCTAGACAGTCACATTCGATCGTATTCTTGGCTCTTCGCCTGGATCTTGGCGGACCCCAGTGGGGCCGATCCAAGGACCTCATACTAAACCATTAAACGGTAGTAGTGATAGGCGGTGTGTACAAAGGGCAGGGACTTAACGTGAGCTTATAACCCACACTTCCTGGGAATTCCTCTGTAGTGAAATATGTATCTCAGGAACTGGACACCAGAACAGTTAAGGGGTTAAATTCCCCGTCAGTCCACAAGAGGTCACAACCTGTTCTATATAAGCACAAGCAAACTTCGCAGTCACAGTGACTGCAGGTCTCCCTAGGGGGGCATTCTGGGAAAAGCACACAGTGACAAACTTCACATCTATAGCCAGAAAGAGAAGGGGATCAAAGACTCCACCAAATGGAGTAGTATAAGCCCTTGATACTATACTTACTGTGGGAAAAGAAATGGTTTAGACAAAAGAGCATTCTAAAAATAATGTATGCATGGCTAAATTAGTGAGTGTCCAATCATAGACACAGAATTACATTATTAAAATGGAAGGCCGGTCTAGAAATCTGACACCCCAAGTCTATAACTGGATTCTCTCAGTCAAGGCAAAGTGTCACAGAGATGGGTCAGCCGAGCTGCTGTGATCATCGGTCCATATATCTCTGCTCTCCCCATCGGGCAACAGAAATCAAAGTTTAAGTTTCTGTAAGTTTCTCCTTTTTATTTCATTGCTTGCATATGTGTATGTCATTTTATTATTTCTATTTTTATACCTTTTTGTAAGCAATGTACTTTTTATATTAAAGCATAAAACTTTAATAAGTCTGAAACTTGTATACTCTAAAGAATTCACAGCCCTAGAAAGGTGTGATTTTGTTGATTGTCTGATAAGTCTTAGATTAGGGGAACTCATCGGCCCCCAAAATCCGGTGGGTGGTGGCAGCGTGTGTGAAGCGGGTGCACAGTCTGAGTTGGGGTGTGATTGATGCTACCTTTCAGCATATGACAGAGGTCGAGTGCTGGATTGAGTGAGAGGAGTTAGATTAACCCTTGCAGGCGCAATCCCAAGTCACGTGCTGAGAAGTGAATACGTGACATCCTCATTCATAGGGAAGAATTTCAATCCTTTTGACACAATCGACCACTCTTTTACTACAGATTCTTTCTTCCCTTGGCATCAAAGACCTTGCCCTGACCCTGAATTGCTGCATACCTTTCCAACCACACATTTAGCTTTTCCCACTCCCACACTACCTCCTCATCCCGCCCTCCCTCTGTTGGAGTCCCACAAGGCTGTGTCCTTGGGCCCCTACTTTTCTCCCATCTATTCCCTTGGCCTAGGACAACTCAAAGTCCCATGGCTTCCACTACCACCAGTACGCTGACGACACTCAGATCTACCTCTCTGGCCAGATGTCAATTCTCTGCTGCCCAGAATCCCGGAATGTCTGTAAGCCATATCCTCCTTCTCTCGCTTCCTAAAACTTAACATAGACAAAAAAGAACTCATCATCTTTCCTCCATCCCACTTTTCATCTTCACCACCTGATCTATTATGGTAAATGGAATCATGCCCTCTCCCACCTCTCAAATTCGCTGCCTCGGAGTAACTCTCGAGACTGCCCTGTCCTTCAAACCACACATCGAAACTCTCGCCACCCCCTGTCACCTCCAGTACAAGAATATTTCCAGAACCTGTACTTTCCTTAGCCCTCAATATACTAAAATTCTTGTGCATGCCCTCATGTCTTCCGCCTCGACTACTGCAACCTCCTCCTCTGTGCCCTCCCTGCTAACACTCTTGCACCTCTCCAGTCTGTCCTCAACTTTGCTGCCCGACTAATCCACCTCTCTCCTCCAGTTTCTCCTCTTGCAAATCTCTTCACTGGCTCATAATTCCCCAACAAATCCAGTTCAAGCTACTAACACTGACCCACAAAGCTATCCATAACCTGTCTCCTCCCTATAACTCCGAACTAATCTCCCACCATCTTCCCTCACGTAATCTTCGAGCCTTCCAAGACCTCCTCCTCTCCTCCACACTTATCCGTTCCTCAAACAACTGCCTCCAAGTTTTCTCCCAAATATCCCCCTCCCTCTGGAATTCTAAACCCCAACACATCCAATTATCCTCCACGCTCAAATCCTTTAGGCGGAACCTCAAAACCCATCTTTTCAGGAAAGCTTACAGCCTGCAATGCCCGAGCTGCCTCCCCACTGCCACCGAAGGTGCTACACCCCTGACCTACTGTCTCCTCCCCAATATCATGTAGAATGTAAGCCCGCAAGGGCAGGGTCCTCTCCCCTCTGTACCAGTCTGTCATTGTTAATTTTTTTACTGTAAACTACAATTATGCATGTAACCCCTTCTCATATACAGCACCATAGAATTCATATTAATCCCTGATCCCAATCACGAACAGGGTTCAGCGAGTTACCTGCACCTGTTGGCGAATGGTAGACACGCTGGTCCAGTCAGTGGAGTGCGCATGCAGCCCCAGACATCTAAGGGCATCACAGACCTGTTATTCTTCGATCTTGCATCGCTGAGCGCCACTTGTCCCTCTAAGAAGCTGAATGCAGACCGTGGGGGGTTGCATAGCTAGTTCGCATGCCGGAGTCTCGTTCATATCGAAATTAACAAGAAAACCCGCTCCACCAACTAAGAACGGCCATGCACCACCACCCACACAATCGAGAAAGAGCTTCCAATCTGTCAATCTTTTGTGTGTCTGGGAAGGGTGAGGTTTCCCGTGTTGAGTCAAATTAAGCCACAGGCTCCAAACCTGGTGGTGCCATTCCATCATTTCCTTTAAGTTTCAGCTTTGCAACCATTCTCCCCCGGAACCCAAAGACTTTGGTTCTCCAGCCTCAGCTGGATGTATACGGATGCAAAAAAAACGCCAGTGTGAAACCAGCTGCAGAGTAACAGAAAGTAGGAAGCCATCTTTAGCTACAACATTTATTAGTACAAAGTGTCCCGCACCTTGTCTGGAGTTTTCTACACTGTAACTATAAATTTAGTACCCACCTGAATTTCATTTCTTGACAAAAAGAAAGATCGTCCCTTCTTTCCATCATCACTTCCACCAGTTGACAAAGCTTTGTCTTGATCTGAATTGCATGCACCAAGTTCCCCAATACACGAACATACCTATAAAAATGTTGCACATAAATGACTGAAAGAATTATTAAAAGTTGCTAAAACAAAGAAAAGGTTAAGTAGAAAGCATCAACCATGACAAATTATTAACAACAACAAAACATCTCCAAAGTATTTAAAAATGTTTTTTTTTTTAAAAAGTACTGGATACGTAGCTATGTATCACACTGGCCACTAAGCCTAATTAAAGACTCTTATTTCTTGCTTTTTTAAATTAAAGTTTTTAGCAGTTTCATTATCATCACTGACAGGTTGACAATGAAAGTTACACCACATCTCACCACCCATTCCTCTACAATAGCCTTGCTATTGTTCAAAGTGTGTTCATTAACCCCTTCACAACCTAGGACGTTGTGCAACGTCCTGTGTTTCTGCCTGTTAACGACCCAGGACGTTGCACAACGTCCTGGCAGATTTGAGCTGCTGCAGCTCCTGTGAGTGGGGTCGCTCAGGTGTCACAGATGCTGCTGCTCTGTGACAACCTGTAGATGACCCCACAGGGGGTGGATTAACCCCCCCATGCCCAGGACCCCTCCGATCGGCAGTTTAAAAGTGAAACTGCGGATCGGAGGAAATCATAGGGATTCACCCCTCCAGATCTGATTGGAGCTCTCCAATCAGATCTGGAGGGGCGGATCGGCAAGTGCCCACCCCTCCTCAGCCCCCTCCAGTTCCAATGACTCACAGGGCCCCCCCCCCCCCGTCCTCCTAAACCGCCCGCCCCCCTCTATAATTAGGAATATGCCGGCGTGCGCCCGCCGGCAACACTGTCCAGTCCCCTGCAGTTGTGGTCCCCTCCAGGCTGCCCCCACCTCCGGGCCCTGTGCCTGGCCCCCCCCTCACCTCCTGCAGCGGGCTGCACACTTCGGTGCACCCGCCGCTGCGGCCGCCCTGCCGCCGCTGCTGCTGGCCTCCTCTGCCGGCCGGTCTGTGGCCCCGCCTCCTCTCCCGGCCTCCTCCTGCTCATCGGTGGAACGAGGGAGGTAACTATGTATGTATCTTTGTATGTATGTATGTATCTATGTATGTATGTATCTATGTATGTATGAATGAATGAATTGATGGATGGGTGAATGGATAGATGGATGGGGGGTGCAAGCATGGACGTGTGCGTGCGTGGACGTGAGCGTACATGAGTGTGCGTGGACTGATGTGCGTAGACTGAGTGTGCGTAGACGTGAGTGTGCGTAGACGTGTGCGTGCGTAGACGTGTGCGTGTGTGACGTGTGTGGAAGTGTGCGTGTGTGGACACGTGTGTGGAAGTGTGCGTGTGTGGACACGTGTGTGGACGTGTGCGTGCATAGATGTGTGTGTGCATAGACGTGTGGTGCGTGGACGTGTGCATGGATGTGGATGTGCGTGGATGTCAGCGTACGTGTGTGGATGTGTGTGGATGTCAGCGTGCGTGTGTGGATGTAGGCATGCGTGGATGTCAGGGTGCGTGGATGTCAGCGTGCGTGCGTGGATGTGTGCATGTGTGGATGTCAGTGTGCGTGCTTGAATGTCAGCGTGCGTGGATGCCAGCGCGTGTGGATGTCAGCATGCAAGGATGTCAGCGTGCGTGGATGTGCGTGCGTGGATGTGGGTGCGTGGATGTGCGCATGCTTGGATGTCAGTGTGCGTGGATGTCAGCGTGCTTGAATGTCAGCGTGCGTGCGTGGATGTGTGTGTGGATGTGCGTGGATGTGCGCGTGGATGTCAGCGTGCGTGCGTGGATGTGGATGTGAGTGCGTGGATGTGGGTGCATGTTGTGTGCGTGCGTGGATGATGGGTGCATAGGTGGATGGATGGGTGCAACAAGGGATCAAGTGTCCTCTTGTTGTAGTCTCTGGGATCATAGTCATGGTGCACTGTATGACAGGTCATTGTCATACAGTGCACCATAACTCTGACCCCAGAGACTGTAGGAAGAGGACACTTCATCCCTTGCTGCAGTCTCTGGATTGACCAGAGGCGATCGATCGTCGTGGGACCTTCTTGTGGACTACGTCGGAGGCGATTGAGCGTCGTGGGACCTTCGTTGTGGACTACGTCGGATCTTTATAATAAAGATGGAGTCCGAATTTTGTTTGTGTTATTTTTTTCAAATAAAAAGATTTTTCTCTGTGTGTATTTTCTGACTATTTACCAGAGATTCCTAATGGTGGGTCTAACATTGGCCCTATATTATGAATCTCGGGCTTAGTGCCAGCTGCCAATAAAAAGCTGGCATTAACCCCTTTATTCCCCAGTTTGCCACCGGCACCAGGGCAACTGGAAGAGCATGGGTACAGCGCCAGAAAATGGCGCTTCAATGAATGCGCCATTTTCTGGGGCGGCTGCGGGCTGCAATTCGCAGCATGGGGGGCCCAGAACGCTTGGGCCTCTCCATGCTGCGGATTCCAGCCCCCAGCTGCCTAGTTGTACCTGGCTGGACCAAAAATATGGCGGAGCCCCATGTCATTTTTTTTTCTAGAATTAGTCCTAGAAAAAAAAATAAAAATGGGCTTTGCTGTATTTTTGGTGGCTAGCCAGGTACAACGAGGCAGCTGGGGGTTGGTGGCAGTCTGTAGCTGCCAAGTTGTACCTGGCTGGACCAAAAATATGGCGGAGCCCTACGCCATTTTTTTTCTGGAATTAGTCCTAGAAAAAAAATAAAAATGGGCTTCGCTGTATTTAGATGCATAGTGAACACTTTGAACCCCAGGTGCTTCACAAATTGATCCGTAAAAATGAAAAAAGAAAATTTGTATGAAAACAAATGTACTTTTTCCTTATTACGAATCAATTTGTGAAGCACCTTGGGGTTCAAAGTTCTCACTATGCATCTAGATGCATTCCTTGGGGGGTCTAGTTTCCAAAATCGCGTTATGGAGAGCCCCTGTGTGCCTAAACATTGGAGCTCCCCCACAAGTGACCCCATTTTGGAAACTAGACCCCCCAAGGAACATATCTAGATGCATAGTGAGCACTTTGAACCCCCAGGTGCTTCACAAATTGATCCGTAATAATGAATAAGTACTTTTTTTTTCCATAAAAATTTTCTTTCTTCATTTTTACAGATTAATTTGTGAAGCACTGGGGCATTCAAAATGCTCACCACTCACCTAGATAAGTTCCCTGGGGGGGTCTAGTTTCAAAATGGGGTCACTTGTGGGGGAGCTCCAATGTTTAGGCACACAGGGGCTCTCCAAATGCAACATGGTGTCCGCTAACAATTTGACTGAAAAATTCAGCTCAAATTGTTAGCGGACACCATGTCGCGTTTGGAGAGCCCCTGTGTGCCTACACATTGGAGCTCCCCCATAAGTGACCCCATTTTGGAAACTAGACCCCCCCAGGGAATTTATCTAGATGGGTGGTGAGCATTGTGAACCCCCAGGTGCTTCACAAATTCATCCATAAAAATGAAAGTACTTTTTTTTCTACAAAAATTTTCTTTTAGCCTAAATTTTTTCATTTTCACATGGGGAACAGGATAAAATGAATCCTAAAAATTGTTGGGCAATTTCTCCTGAGTACATTGATATCTCATATGTGGTCATAAACCACTCTTTGGGCGCACGGCAGGGCTCAGAAGGGAAGGAGCGCCATTTCACTTTTTGAATGGAAAATTAGCTCCAAAAGTCAAATTGCGCTCCTTCCCTTCTGAGCCCTGCCGTGCGCCCAAACAGTGGTTTATGACCACATATGAGATATCGATGTACTCAGGAGAAATTGCCCAACAATTTTTAGGATCCATTTTATCCTGTTCCCCATGTGAAAATGAAAGAATTGAGGCTAAAAGAACATTTTTGTTGGAAAAATTAAAATGACCATTTTTTCCTTCCACTTTGCTTTAGTTCCCGTGAAGCACCTGAAGGGTTAATAATCTTCTTGAAGGTAGTTTTGAGTAGCTTGAGGGGTGCAGTTTTTGGAATGGTGTCACTTTTGGGTGTTTTCTGTCATGTACACCCCTCAAAGGGACTTCAAATGTGATGTGGTCACTAAAAAAAAATGGCTTTGTAAATTTTGCTGGAAAAATGAAAAATTGCTGATGAACTTTGAACCCTTATAACGTCCGAACAAAAAATTTTTTTTTTCCAAAATTGTGCTGATGTAAAGTAGACATGTGGGAAATGTTATTTATTAACTATTTTGTGTCACATACCTCTCTGGTTTAGCAGAATAAAAATTCATAATTTGAAAATTGCTAAATTTTCAAAAATTTAGCCAAATTTTTAATTTTTTCACAAATAATCGCAAAAATTATCAACCTAAATTTAATACTAACATGAAGCCCAATATGTCACGAAAAAACAATCTCAAATCGCTAGGATCCGTTGAAGCGTTCCAGAGATATTACCTCATAAAGGGACACTGGTCAGAATTGACAAAAATGGCCTGGTCATTAAGGTCAAAATAGGCCGGGGGGTGAAGGGGTTAAAAGAGTCTGGGCACATTGCATGACCCAACCAACTCCCACTGATCTGTTTTGATTACCTATTGAACAATAGGTCAAATATGCTGTGCCCAGGCCAACCTGCAAGAGAGAAAGTATGTGGAAGGGGCTTAGGGGCTGAGCACTCTCCACATATGGCAGATATGAGCTATATTGCATAGCTGGTATCCGATTCTACAAGACACAGCTAGGGAGATGAGATTTTGCCGTAGTTGTTACCCATTTACATGCCACTGACAATCTCTGACAGCGACATATAAATGGGAAGAATGCTCTGTGACACGATCCGTTGGTCGTCGATGGGTTACTATGGCAGTCAGAAATGGTAGTAATTTGCTGCTCTCTAAACATGCAAAATGAAAAAAAGATCAAATCATTATACATATCCCCCCCCAAAAAAAGTGAAAAAAAAAAGTAAGCTCATCATATGAAACACAATCCATCAGACAGCTCAATCCACAGAAAAAAGAAAAAAAAAAACTGTCTGCTGAAAAGAAGAGTAAGTAGTTGTCTGATATCAGGTCTGGGTGCAGTGTGAAAACTGCAAGAATTATTTTCATTCTCATGATAGATGGTGATACAAAGTACATAAAATAATGACTAGATTTTAAAGAGGTATCATCTCTAAAATTATATTAAACCAGCTCTACTGTGTTAGAGTGAACATAGAACCTATAAAAGCTATAATAGTACTGCACATATTAGTGGCAAGGTGCCTGAGAAAATGACATATAATTCAAATACAAGTGAAGGGGGTTGGCGCACCTTCAGCATATCCAAAAAAGCACTTTGCATTTTCAGGACTTCCTCACTTCTGGTTAACAGCACTCACTTTACCTGAGCTCAGCCTGTACGTCTGTCTCCACATGACATTACGCGCACAGTCAGCCCTCGCGCACAGTCAGCCCTCGCGCACAGTCAGCCCTCGAGCACAGTCAGCCCTCGCGCACAGTCAGCCCTCGCGCACACAGCATGAGTTCAGGCAGCACTTGCAAGTGAGCACTGTATTCAATTGACATGAAAACCTTATTAAACTCCTAACCCCCCCCCCCCAGCCTGTTTTGACCCTAATGACCAAGCCATTTTTTTTGCAATTCTGACCAGTGTCCCTTGATGAGGTACCAACTATATAGAACAGAGGTCCCCAACACCAGACCTCAAGACCCACCAACAGTCAAGGTTTTCAGTATTTCCTTAGCATTTGACAGTTGGTACTTTATTTTCCTGCATATGTGATTTCAACTGTCAAATGCTAAGGAAATCATTAAAACATGCACTGTTGGTGGGCCTTGAGGGCTGGAGTTGAGGGACCTCTGCTCTACAACACTACAATGGATCCTAGCGATTCTGAGATTGCTTTTTTGTGACATATTGGGCTTCATGCTAGTGGTAATTTTAGGTTGATAATTTTTGCATTTATTGGTGAAAAAGTCAGAAATTTGGCAAAAATTTCGCAATTTTCAAATTTTGAATTTTTCTACAGTTAAACCATAGAGTTATGTGACAAAATAGTTAATAAAACATTTCCCACATGTCCACATTACATCAGCACAACTTTCAAAACATTTTTTTTTTCGTTAGGAAGTTAGAAGGGTTCAAAGTTCATCAGCGATTTCTCATTTTTACAGCAAAATTTACAAAATAATTTTTTCAAGACCACATCACATTTGAAGTCCATTTGAGCGACTGATGTGACCGAAAACATCCAAAAGTGACACCATTCCAAAAACTGCACCCCTCAAGCTACTCAAAAGTACATTCAAGAAGATTATTAACCCTTCAGGTGCTTCACAGGAACTAAAGCAACTTGGAAGGAAAAAAATGACATTTTACTTTTTGCAACAAAAATGTTATTTTAACCTCAATTATTGCATTCTCACAAAGGTGACAGCACAGAAAAACCCTAAAATTTGTTGTGCAATTTTTGTTGAATACGCCGATACCCCATATGTGGTTAAAAAAACACTGTTCGGGCGCACAGAAGGGTTCGTAAGAAAGGAGCGCCATTTGACTTTTTGAATGGAAAATCAGCTGCAATTCTTAGCAGACACTATGTTGTTTGGATAGCGCCTTATGTGCCTAAACAGTAAAAACCCCTCAAAAGTAACCCCATTTTGAAAACTAGACCCCCAAGAAATTTCTCTAACCCGTTTCCCTGAAAATAAGACAGTGTCTTATGTAAATTTTTGCTCCCGAAAATGCGCTGTGTCTTATTTTTCCATGATCCCCATCATATCACTGCAGCCCCATCACACCCCAATACACACACACTCACCGATCCAATGCTGCATCCTGGGCCGCCGTACTGAGGTTTCTCAGCCGCAGTACATGTAAGAGAAGCAGCTGCCAATCAGACGCCGGCGGCTGCTGGCATCTGATTGGACGTCGCGTCTTGTACATGTACTACTACTGAGAGACCTCGATACGACGCCGGAGTCAATGCCTACCACTGCGACCCTACCCTCCGATCACCCCCCGGCTGCCTGCCCATCGCTGCGACCCTAGCTGCCCCTCGCAGGCATCATTTGGTGGCGCTGTGAGAGTCAGCGCGGCTCACAGAGGCAGGCAGCCAGGGTACAGGGAATGATCGCAGGGCACGGGGGTGATCAGAGGGCACTGGGGTGCTGCAGGAGCCAGAGGCAGAAGATGGCAGGGTACGGGAGAAGGAGGCATGGTCAGAAATCATGGTGGTGGGGGGGGATGGGTTGCAGTAGCAGTCATTTACTCCACTGCCGTACTGAAGCCTCTCAGTCGCATTACATGTACGAGACGCTGCCGTCCAAACAGATGTTGGCATCTGATTGCCTGATGCTTCTTTTACATATACTGCGGCTGAGAGACCTCAGTATGATGCCGGAGTAAATGCCTACTGATCATGTCCCCCTCCCCCTGTAGCCTGCAATCTGCTGGCACCTGCTCCTGCAGCACCCCAGTGCCCTCCCTGATCACCATTGTCCCCTGCTGCCTGCCCGTTGCCGCAACCCCCTCTGCCGGCCCGCCGTTGCTCCGATACCTGCACACCTGTGCAACGGGGGTCACAGCGCCGAGCAGGCAGCAGGGGATGGGGGTGATCGAATGGCGGGTGGATTTGATCGCAGGGAAGGGGAAGATCACCGAAGATCAATGGCAGCCGGGGACCACCAGAGATTAGCGGCAGCAGCAGATTGCAGGGCACCTCCCTCTTCAGCCTCCAGTCCACAGATGAGATGAGGCTGAGAGGGGAGGGCAGCAACAAGTCACACCGCCCCTCCACATCTGATTGGAGAGATAGCGTCACATGGCCACTAGCTCCAAGCAGATCTGGAGAGGGCGACACTGAAGTCACCTAGCTCCAGTCAATGGTCTATGCTATTGCAGTACCGACCATGGCTGCATTGCAGTATTTCACCAAATTTCTTGGTGAAATATTACAATCGCTGTGATTGGCTATTGAACTTCGAACAGCCAATCAGCGATCGCAGGCGTGGAGTGGCAAAGCCCCCCCCTTCCCCCAGATGTCAAGTAGAGGTCCCCTTCTACCTGTAGCTCCGGTGACTTTTCAGCAACCCCGATCACCGGGGCTACAGGACTGCAATCCCGCAATGACGCTGTGGCACGTCACCAGTCGGAAAGTGCCCGAAACCCATGATGTCCCACAGCGTCACAGGTTGGGAAGTTAAGCAGCAGGCCAATTCACTTAAAATGAAATTTAAAGTCCAAAACAAACAAACATGGACAATCCTTTTATGCTAGATCTTGATTACCTGACAAGGTTTAGCATCATGGCCTCAAGACTGGCTTGTCCTAGATGTTCTGAACTGCCTTCTGTGTGATTATCAAGCAGGTTCTTAAGTATGGTAATTGTCTGTTCAACAAACTGGGTATTGGTGTCGTTAAGTAAAACCTATAATGCAAAGAACAGGAGACCTCATTGTATCAGCAGTTTAACAAGAGAGACCCAAAGGGACGTGTAAAAGTGCAGGCCCAAGCAGGATGCAGACAGATGGACTGTTGCTTTCTCCAATACACTGCCAAACTAAAATTTAAACAGGCACATGTGCAAAAGACATTAGCCTCTTCTTACTTACTTGCCCTTGGGAGTCAAAAAACTTGCTGATATTGTTCTTCATTTTGTTAAACAGCATTGGATACAAAGCAGGACTTAATTCTAAGCCGACCAAGTCTTTAATGTTTGTTCGTATCTGCATGCCAACTTTTTCATTGTTGCACACCATCAAAGACAAAAGCCGGTCAACAAACTTGCTGACAGGGGTTTCAGGGTTTCCCTCAGTAGAAACCATTGAGATGACTGAGCCTTTGCGTTCATTTACAGGGCCCATGGGCGGACTGTATGTGACAAGTCCTACGTTGCTGCGATGCTGCAGACATACTCCACCAAGGGCAGAAAGAAACCCAGTCATGTTAATCCACTCCTGAAGAGAGTCCGTATCAGTAAGATCTATAGATCCACCTCCGCTCACATGAGACATTCTCCTCTTCACAATGGTCTTATGAAGGCTTTCTGTGACCTATAGGGAAAGTCGCCTAAATGAATCTTATGCAGACACACATCATATAACCTACTCTAAAGAATTAAACTTGACAAACAACTATTACAACCAAACAGAGTAGATGGAAATCTATAATAATTTGTGAAAATATACAAGTTCTAAATAAAACAGGGATTTTTGTGTATTCACCGTAAAATCCTTTTCTCCAAGCTAATCATTGGGGGACACAGGACCGTGGAAGTATGCTTTCCTGCCACTAGGAGACGACACTTGGTAGAAATAAAACTCAAGTCCTACTCTCTGCAGTATACACCCACCAGTAGGAGTAGTTGATCAGTTTAGTATTAAAGCAGTAGGAGAACGTGTGAATGTAATAAGGCACAAGAGGCTCAAGCCAAGGATATGTGTAGGCCATTGAAGGCTGTTAACCTCCCTGGCGGTCTGTTTAGGTCTGGTTTTTGTTGCTAAAAGCGGGCTTACCCGCGTTCGCGGCAGATGCGGTAAAAAAACCGCATCTGCCGCACTTGCCGCACTTGCCGCATAGCTGCCGCACTTGTGCCGCACTCGCGGCGCGGTTGCGGTAATCTGCATAGTAAAGGGAACCATGCAGTAGACATGAGATAATGATTGTATACACTTACATGAGGGCGTCTCCCTGTGTGTGCTGGCACTTGTGAGCTGTGTTCGTCATGCCTGCTCTCCCCCTCCCTTATGCCCGCCCCCTCTCAGCCTGCTATAGTGATGTGAGGCTGATCTCGTCATAAAGGGGCGGGGCTAAATCGCGCATCCCGGTAGCCCCGCCCCTTTATGACGAGATCAGCCTCACATCACTATAGCAGGCTGAGAGGGGGCGGGCATAAGGGAGGGGGAGAGCAGGCATGACGAACACAGCTCACAAGTGCCAGCACACACAGGGAGACGCCCTCATGTAAGTGTATACAATCATTATCTCATGTCTACTGCATGGTTCCCTTTACTATGCAGATTACCGCAACCGCGCCGCGAGTGCGGCACAAGTGCGGCAGCTATGCGGCAAGTGCGGCAGATGCGGTTTTTTTACCGCATCTGCCGCGAACGCGGGTAAGCCCGAGCCTGACTCGGGGTTAACGCTTCTGGTAGTGAATGTTAACCCCGAGTCAGGCTCGGGAATAACGCTAGGAAGGTTAAGGTGGGTGCGGTTTCCCCCAATGATGAGCTTGGAGAAAAGGATTTTATGGTGATTACACAAAAATCCATGTTTCTCCTTCACAGCATTGGGGGACACAGGACCATGGGACGTCCAAAAGTAGTCCCTGGGTGGGAATTAGCTGAGTAGAGGTCGAGCATCATGCACCAGCCGCTTACAGATGTGCGACTGCCACGTGCAAAATTGTTCTTCCTAGGCTTGTGTTTGCTGAAGCCTGGGTGTGAATGCTGTAGTGTTTGGTGAAGGTGTGCAGGCTGGTCCAAGTTGCAGCTTTGCACACTTGAGCTGCCGATGCCTGGTGTTGAATGGCCCATGAGGAGCCCATTGATCGAGTTGAGTGAGCCTTGATCCCTGCTGGGATTGGCCTGTTTTTGACGCGGTAGGACTCTTGGATAGCTGAGTGAATTCACCTTGCCAATGTGGATTTAGAAGCCGCCATCCCTTTTTTAGGTCGTCTGGGAATGACTAACAGCGTTTCTGTTTTACGGAAGTGGGCTGTTCGGGAGATGTAGTGTCTGAGAGCTCTTACTAGGTCCAAGGTGTGAAGCGCTTTTTCGAAGTGGTGTACTGGCACTGGGCAAAAAGAGGGTAGGACAATGTCCTCATTGAGGCGGAAGAGGGAAACTACTTTGGGCAAGAAGGACGGTGACAGAGGGAGGACTACCTTATCTTTGTGAAAAGATGAGGGGGCCCGAAAGGATAGATCGGCCAATTCTGATATGCGCCTGATTGATGTGATTGCTACTAGGAAGGCGACTTTCCCTGAAGAGTGGGTTAGAGGTACTTCTTGCAGTGGTTCGAACGGGGGCTCTTGTATGGTGCTCAAAACTGAGTTCAGGACCCAGACGGCCATGGGAACCTTGTAGGAGGGCCGTGTGTGTGAGACCCCTTGGATTAATGTTTTGACCTGTGGTTTGGTAGCAATCTTGCATTGAACCAATACTCTTAGGGTGGAGATTTGGCCCTTGATGAAGCTAGTGATAGGCCCGAGTTGAGGCCAGTTTGAAGGAACTCCAGGACTGTGGGGATGGAAAAGAAGAGTGGGTTACAGTTGCGGTCCTTGCACCACCGCAAGATTGTCTTCCAGGTGCGGTGATAGATGCAAGAGCATGTTGGTTTGTGGGCGTTAAGCATGGTGGTTAAGACCTCAGGTGAAAAATCTGTCTGGATCAGGACCCAGGATTAAACAGCCACGCTATTAAAAACAGGGCTGCCGAGTTCTGGTGGCAAATGGGGCCCTGGTTCAGGAGGTCCGGTCGGTTTAGGAGTTGCCAGGGCACGTCGGCAAGAAGCTGTATGAGCTCTGCGTACCACACTCATAGTGGTGGAAAGAGTATTACTTGGACTCTTTCCGCTTTGATCTTTCTGATCATGTGCGGGATCAATGACAGTGGGGGGAAAGATTATGGAAGTTGGAATTGGCACTAGGGGGAGGACCAACGAGTCCACTCCTAGTGCTAGGGGGTCCCAGGACCTGGCTACGAAGGCTGGAACTTTTGTGTTTAGCCTTGATGCCATTAGGTCCACGTTGGAGGTTGCCCAGCGCCGACAGATTTGTCGAAAGACTTATGGATGGAGATGGAGGGATCATTCTCCTGAGGCTATTCCCTGGCGGCTTATGAAGTCTGCTGCCCAGTTGTCCTCTCCCGCTGATATGACTGACTTGTTTTGGTCCAGCTAAGGATATGTTCCACTTCGGACATTGCGGCTTTGCTGCGTGTGCCACCCTAGTGATTGATGTACGCCACTTCTTTTGCGTGGTCTGACTGAATACACATTTGGGCGACTGGCTAGAAGGTGGAAGTGTTGGAGCGCTAGATGGATCACCCACAGCTCCAGAATGTTGATTGGGAGGTGTGATTCCAGCTGCCTTGGGCCGTGTGTTGGCGATAGACAGCTCCCCAGCCGGGTAGACTGGCGTCGGTGGTGACAACTAGCCATTGGACTGGGAGAAAGGATTTTCTCTGTGTGAGGGATGATGGCCGTGTCCACCAGTTGACTGCCTTTTTGACTTGCGGGGATAGGCGGTGTCTGCGGTCAAGGCTGAAGGGATTTTTGTCCCAAGTCGAAAGGGGGGCAAGTTGCAAGGGTCGGAAGTGTAGTTGAGTGAAAGGAACAGCTTCCATTGCTGCTACCATTTTTCCTAGGACCCCCATGCCGATGCGGATGGATTGTGGTGGTCGACCGCAGAAAATGTGGACTCCCTTGCGAATTGCCGTGGCCTTGTATCGAGGGAGTATTACTAGCCCTCATGTGGTGTTGAAGGTCATCCCTAGAAAGTCTATTTATTGGGCCGTCGTTGGGGATGATATGTCTATGTTTATGAGCCACCCTAGACGAGAGAGTGCGTCCGATGTAATTCGGATGTTTTCGAGGCAAGCCTGAAAGGATGGTCCTTTGATGATCAGGTCGTCTAGGTAGGGGAGGACGACCACTGCTCTCGCATGGAGGATAGTCATGACGGCTGCCATGACTTTTGTGAAGACTCTGGATGCGGTTGCCAGGCCAAAAGGTAGGGCGATGAATTGGAAATGGCGTTTTGAATGGCGAACCGCAGATACTTTTGATGCAGGGGGAAAATGGGAATGTGGAGATATGAGTCTTGGAAGTTGATGGTAGCTAGGAACTCCCCTTTTTCCATTGACATGATCACTGAGCATAGGTATTCCATTCTGAATTGTCATACCTTTACGAATTTGTTGAGGAGTTTGAGGTCTAGGATGGGTCGTAGTGTTCCGTCTTTTTCGGAACAACAAACAGGTTTGAGTAGTACAATTTGAACTTTTCTGTTTATGGTACTGGTGCTAGGATACCGGTTTTGAGTAGTGAGTTAATGGCTTTGAAGAACGGGTGAGGGTTTGGTTTGGGGGAGGGAGCGAGAGGAAAAAATGAGTTGGGGGCCCGGATGACCACTCTATTTTGTATCCCGACGACACCAGGTCTCCGACCCAATTGTCGTGTACGACAGCGAACCATGAGTGGCGGAAGTGATGGAGACGTCGGCCTATTGTGTTGGTGTCGAGCGGGTGGGGAGGGGAATCATGCGTTGAATCTTTAGGGTTTAGTGCCTTTAGAGCGCGCTTGTTTCGGGCAGCTTTTCCAGGTGGAGTTGGTTTTGAATGAGAACGGGGTATTCTTTTCCCCGCGGGTAGGCTGCCCTGTGCTTCCATTAGCCGTTGAGGTGGGCCATCCTGTCGTCCCAGGAGAGGTGCGAAATTGTGAGTGTTGCTGAGGGTGGCGAAATGGCCGCTTGAGCTTTTGCTGGGGAAGAAATTTGCTTTTTCCTCCCGTGGACTCGGAGAGGAGTTGGTCCAGCTTTTCCCCGAATAGGCGTGCGCCCTGGTAGGGTAGGGTTATGAGGGATCTCTTTGATGTGGAGTCCATGTGCCATCCTCTAAGCCAGAGTGTTCGGCGAATGGAAAACAGAATTATTCTTACCGTTAATTCCTTTTCTTGGGCCCTTCCACGACAGCATAGGAGGTTGCCTCTCCACGCCCTAATTGGGACAGGAAGCACAAGACAGGTTAAAAGGCCCCTCCCACCTCCCACAAGCCAGTGTCTTACAAAGAACCATAGCAGGAGGAATAGGAACACATTCCAGGAAAAACAAGGAATATAGGGAGGGTAATAAGTGCTGTCGTGGAAGGGCCCAAGAAAAGGAATTAACGGTAAGAATAATTCTGTTTTCTCCAGGCCCCTTCCACGACAGCATAGGAGGAATACCAACGAATTGATACCTAGGGGGGGAATCACAGCCTGCAGGACATCCTGCAAAAAGCCAAATCCCCGGGGGATCCCAGATCCAGACGATAAGGAGTCGGGAAGGTACGCAGGGAGGACCACGCAGCCGCCTCGCAGAGCTGCTACGGCAAAGCCCCTGCTCAACGTGCCCCGAAGACTGCGGAAGCACAGGCGGAAGGGCAGGAAAACCCGGAAGGTGACAGAACCTGCCAGGCGAGGCCAGAACAGGAAGGGCCCGGGTGGGCCAGGGGGCCACGGGAATCAAAGCCCCGGACGAGCTCACCTGACGGGCAAAGGGCACAAGAAAAAAGGTAGGGAACTATGCGCCAGGGTATCACCACCCCAAGACAACCAAGCCCGGTCCTGCGATCAGGAAGGAATGAACATCAAGACCCCCATGGGGAAGAAGTAAGGGACCAGCTGAGGGACAATGCCGTCAGCACGGACAGAGAACTATGGGTGCTGGAAGGACAAGCCAGAAGCATCCCGACCCGTCGAGCAAACAGGAATGCCACAAGAAAAGGAGTCTTGTGAGACAACAAGCGGACAGCACTGGAAGAGAGCGGCCCCGAGGGAGAACGTGACAGGCCAAACAGGACCACAACGAGAGCCCAGGCAGGAGCAAGGACCCCTCGCGGACAAAGTCCGGAAGCAGCCACCAAAAAAACGGCGAACCCAGGGAAGAGACGCCCAACTGCCCCCAAGAGCGGGCCGCCGAAACCAGCCCACAATGTGGCAGGCGCCAGGACCAACCCACCTGGAGAAAAAAACCAGAAAGCGCGAGACATCTGGAAGGACGAGACCCATACCAAGAGAAGAATCGCAGCCCCACCGCAGTGTGCAGAAGGGACCGGCCAACGGACCCTGGCAAGGCAGTCACGAATCGTCCAGACAGGCCCGGAGGCCTCAGTACAGGGGCCCAGAAGCCAATCAGCGAAGCTGAGCCACCGAAGATCTGGAGGACAAACGAACCCAGAAACAGTAAGGAGGGGTCAGGGCCCAACACGACCGGACCCTCGAGATTGAAAGATATACTCAGGGCGAAACCAGCCTCTCCTCGGCCACCGAGGAGCCACAAGGATGGTTAGAACATCGCCGTTCCCGAACTTCCTCAGAGGACCTGCCTGAAGGGAAATAGGCGGGAAGTGAACAGGACGAAGGCCAGTGACCCAAGCATGCCACCAGAGAGTAGAACTCACCTGGTCCAAGTTTCACACTCCTGGGCGGAAAAACAGGCGGCGGAGGAAATCCGCCAGAAGGCGCAATGACCTCATCAGGGGAACAGGCGAAGGAAAAAACAGGAACAGCTCAGCCCAGAGGAAGAACTGGGAGGACCCCGAAACAGGGCGCAGGACCCCGGCCCCCCCGATGACGGAGGGGAGTCACTGAGGCGACAACAACTGAAGACCCCAGAACGAGAGATGCCATGCAGACCTCGAGCAGCAAGGAGGGATTCCGCGACCCCCTCAGCCCCCGAGAAAAGGAGGACCGGGACAAATAGCACGACCCCATAATCCCTGAACCCGGCCGGCGGCCAAAGTCAGAGGGATGACCCGGAGACTGAACCAAGGAAACCCCTGGCAACAGGCCGAGAGGGTCAACCACCAGAGGAGGCGAAACCCGGAAGACCGGGACAAAGGAATCCGTCCCATTGAGACAGGATGTGGGCGGGAAGGCTCGAGAGCGGGCCCGAGCCACAAGACAGATGGAATGCCGGACGACGAGGATCCCAGAGCCGGAAGTGGCGACCGAAGGGAGAGAGACAACGGACGACCGTCGTGGCTCCAGGCAGGAGGCCACCACCGCCTTAGAAAGTCAATGCCGCCAAAGGTTCCCCAAGAAAGTGCCCCAGGCTCTCCTACTGAGACTCCTATTGGGAAACCCATAGAGACTCGCATTCCTCTCATGAGGACTCCTATCCAGCCAGAGACCAAGGCTACTGCTGCCTAGCTTCAACAGAAAGGCAAGGGCATGCACAATGGGTGTACAATGTCAACTGACATCGTCAACAGCTCCGAGAAAATTCAGGGAGTCAAGGAGAGCCCGAAGGGAAGGACAGTGAACTGGAAGTTCGAAGATGAAGAACTTCCGGCGCCGAGGATGAAGGGAACGGGGAAGCAAGCGCCCATCAAATCGGTTGTAGCCATCTGGAGGTGTCGCCCATCAACGCAATCGCTGAGAGAAAAGACACCATCCAGAAACGCGCGTACCTGACATGCAGGTTGAGCGTGTCAGGCAGAGAAGGACCCGGGAGGCCCCAGATGGCACCCTGACCAAGAAGAGGCAGGAGTAGACCTAACACCACTCCAAGGGTAGGAAATGAGGCGTATGCAAGCAGGAAATCCCTCACCCTTGCATAAAGAATACCGTGCGCGCCCCGCGAAGGCAGGCCGGGAACCTGGAGACCCGAACGTGAAGAGGAACCGAAAGGACCCCTACCATCCACTGCCAACAAAATCTGCCGCCAAGAGGGGAGAAGGCCGCGAGTCTGCTTCCCCTCCCTCACCAGAACTCATGGAGATTCCCACGGTGTCTCACATGAGGTCTCCCATCCAGCCCTTGACCGAGGCTCCTGCTACTTAGCATTAACAGAGTGTCAAGGGCATGCACAATGGGTTTACTATGGCTGCTGACACGAGTCACCCGTAGGCAGGCTGTTGCTGCTGCAAACGGAGAAGGGACAAGGACATGGTCCCCTCTACCCACCTGGGAACTCCATCCGGAATACCCAGTCCCGTGGGGCTGGGAGTAATGAGGCACCGAAGAACAAAAGGTCTGTGACCAGGGGGGCTCGTGCACCGCAAGAGCCCCGTGGACAGGCGCCTTCCCCAGGATCTCCACCAAAGCCAGCCTGAACACCAAATCAACTGTTAAGGGGATCGAGCCCAGCAGCAGTTCGGAAGTGGGAACCCCACTCCACACCGACCGCCACACAGCCGGCCTGCAGAAACCGAGAACCCCCCATAGGGAGCTGCCAGGCCAAGGGAAAGGAAGCAAGGAGAGCTTCCCAAGGATGCCTAGGGAAACATGGCAAACCCACAGATCCAGCCAGTTAAGGAGGGATCTAGCACACAAGAAGCGAAAGTCGCCCGAAAGCAGGCGGAGGAGGCCTCCCACGCATACTTCAGAAGGCACTCAATCGATCGGACCAGCAGGCCAGCAAAGAGAGGATGCTAACAGAACCGATCAGGCTTTCATTCAGTTGGAGTACCAACTGCGCCACAGAGAGCTCCTATGTACAAAAGGAGAGTGGCTGCACCCCCTCACATCCACCACGTGGGACAAACCAGGGGAACTCAGGAGAAATCTGCGACTGAGATCACTCTGGAAATGGTACACCGGCAATCCCAGTCCTCCAAAAAAAGGAGGAATGAACCGGAAAAACAGGCAGCTTAGTATATGTAAGCCCAGCAAACCGCTCGACCAGACGGAGGAGAGGACTCGCTCTTCTTGCCCCTAGTGCTCCGAACAGCCCCAAACAAGACCTCCATGGTAACGAGGAATTGTCCAAGCCCAGCCTGTCAGGAAGCAGAGGCTGCCACAGAGGGCATATTAGCGGCTGACCAGAGAATCCACAGCCAGAAGGGCAGCCAGGAGCTTCCCTTAGGGGGAAGAAGGCCTGGCTTAGGAGCCTCTGGGGCGAGGGAGGACAGGGAAGCCCGCGCTCTGGACTACCCAGGCAAGGGAGACCCATGTCGTCCGCGCAGCTCTGACACCGCGACATCCCACAAAAATGGGAAGTTCCTCCCAGCTGGCATGCAAAAGCATTCCCAGGGACAGTGTCGTCTCTCCAGAACAACCCAGAGGACAAAGAACCGACCGCCGGACCATCAGGACCCCCCCCAGCTCTGAGGCAGGGGGGAACACTGGGTTGTGCCTAACAAGAGCACCACCGCACCAGACTTACCGTGGTTCAGCCGGTTTCAGGGCAGCCTACAACCAGGAAGGCCTGCCCCTCCCAGTGTCCAAGAAGGGTTCCCCACCTCCCGCGCCGGGTCCTGGGCAGGCCGCCCCAGGGGAGACGTGCCCGCACGCTGCCCCGCCGAGTCCCGACGCCGGGACCCGCAAGCGCCGCTCTCCCGTCGGGAGAGCACCTGACCGGAAGTCCCGCCCACCGGCGTCACTTCCGGCCGCGCGGGACAACGCGCACATGCGCGGGAAGCAGCCGGCAGGCTCCCCCAGCAGAGGAGGCCGCCGACCAGGGAGACCATAGCCCGCATCACCCCCACCGGGGATCCGGAGGGCCAGGCAGTGGTCCCATAGCATAACACCATGGGAGCAGTAGAGGAAGAGCCAAGCCCGACCAAGACTGCCCAGCATCAAAAGGAAAAAAAGGTATGCTGAAGCTCGCTGGCCGCCACAGCACAGAGAAAAAACCTCTCCATGCCCCATGAGGACAGGAAAGACACTGGCTTGTGGGAGGTGGGAGGGGCCTTTTAACCTCTCTTGTGCTTCCTGTCCCAATTAGGGCGTGGAGAGGCAACCTCCTATGCTGTCGTGGAAGGGGCCTGGAGAAATAGCGTTAGCCACTGCCAAAGCGGAGCAGTTGGCCATGTGTAGGGACGCTAGCAAGAAGTACTCCCAGGCCATTGTGAAACGATCGCATAGATCCGCTGTATCTTATGAGATATCGAGATCTTGTAGGATCGCACGTTGGGTATCTATCCAAGATACCGTGGCTTTTGCGACCCATGCCGTCACAAAAGAGGGCAAAAAGGGCTGCTCCCGAGGCTTCGAAGACAGCGCACTGGGTTATTTGAAGGTCGTTGGGATCTTTGATAGATGAGCTGTCAGAGTGTTAGGACGGTTCTGCTAGCTAGCAGCGATACTGGGGGATAGACGGCTGGCGATTGAGCCCATTCTTTATATAGGTCAGATGCGAAGGGGTATTTAGCTTGGATAGGTCTGTGACCTGCGAATCGCTTATCTGGGCGCTTCCAAAGTCGTCGGATTATGCCTTTAAATTCGGGGTGATTTGAGAAGACTCTGTGGGAGCGCTTTGCCTTTTTAAAGGACACTGCATGCTCCGGGGCGGTGGTAGGGTCATCATTGACTGTTAGAGTCTTGTTAACGGCCTCAATGAGGCTGTCGACCATTGCCGGGGTGTCTGACGTGTCCAGGTCCTGGGACAACTCTGGCTCTGAGAGTTCCACTTCGGAGAGTAACTTGGCCTTGTCTTCGGGGGACAGCGAGCGAAATGAGTCACCTAGGGGGCAACATTTGTTCCTGGGATGGACTTGTTCGGGTCCGTTTCGTGATTGCTCGGGGGGCCATAGATTCGGTACGTTCCGTCTGTTGGTTGGTCCTGTTGTGGGGAGCAGTTTAGGTTGGTGGCACTGGCTGTATGGTGAGCAGGGAATGACTGCATTATTTTGGTGAATGAGTCTACCCTTTGCATCAATGCCAGAAACCATGCAGAGATGTCAAGACGTCCTGGGTGCTGCGTCAGTCGTAGGCTCCATGGGGCATTGAGGTTTGCAATTTAGGCAAAGCTACAAAGTGTGCCCCCGTGGGAGTGCAGTCTGGCAGTTGGTACATGATGCATTGACCCCTGTGTGGGTTTTGTTATTTCTTTTGGATGGTTTGGGATCTGCCATCGCATACCAAATTACAACTGAAAGTGGTACTGCAGTGTATAGTTTGGAAGTAAAAAGCAGGCACTGGTCGGGGTGGGCTGCAGGGAAAAGTGTCTCCTAATGGAGCTTACCCGGATCCTGTGCTCCCTTGTCCCTTATAGAATGTAGTGGTGAGGGCTGGAGGTGCTCTCACTTTAGAAGCGCTGAAGCAAAAGGCTTTGTAATGCCACCTCCTGGCTTATGTGTGTATGGGCTCTGTGCTGACCCCCCTTGCTGGGGGGAAAGACAGGTAATGGCTGGAGACCTGGTTGTTATACACTGTGTTGCTACTAAGCCCCGCATGTGTCCTTTGTCTTTTTATGGATTTCATGCCGCTGCGAGGGGGGCGTGGCTACATTTGTGCTGTGTGTTGATTGGCAGCCGTGCGCATCTTTAAGGGGGCGTGCAGTAACCCGCCCCTTGCTGCCTATCGTAGGCTGTGGGCGGAGTGTGTGGCCAGTGACTCGGTCATAATTGGCTGCACGTCATTCAGGGGGAGTGCACCATAGGAGGTGGGGGCGGTGACGCGGCCGTTAAAGCCCGATGTGATTGGTGGCCGAGGTCGCCAGTCACAGAGTGGCCAGGACAAGCGTGAAAGCCCAGACCTGGGCCTGGAGTAGTGGGGACCCCGGAGAGGCGGTGAAGCCTGCAATACATGCGGGCTGCACCGCAGCTGAGCGCCATTCGCACCTTTCAAGCCCCATGCCGCGGACCCCAAACTTACCGGTGATGCACGTCCCGGCATGGAGCTGCTGTGGTCCGGGTGGACACCGGCTGTGCTTACATGGGCACCGGATCTGGGTGCCTGGTGCCAGTGTGTAGTAGGGGCTCTTTTTTGAGCACCGTTTTGGGATCCGGGTGTCTGGTTGCAGGGTCTGGCTGGAGGGTTCCTGCTACCGGTATCTGTAGCGTTCGTAATCATCTGCCCCTTGAGTGGAGGAGGTGAGAGAATCAGGATGCACTCCTTGCATCCCCTCTGTTACGCAGGGGGATGCAGTGGGATGTATGCGGCTGGCAGCTATGTCTGTGGATCCCCTAAGGTTGAGCCCCGGGGATGCACGAGACCGACATCCAGCAGGGGAGCTGTCGACCACATGGCTGGACCTGTGGTAGAGTGGGGAGAGCAGAGCCCTTGAGGTATCCGTCACCCCAAAAGGGGGTGCATGCTTTGCGCAATCCCCATGTTATAAGGAGAGCGGCGCCCTCAGGAGAGCCATCGCCTGGTTAAAAAAGTGAAAAAATAAAAGGTAAAAAATAAGAAATTAAAAATAAAAAGAGTAGATGTGGTCTGAGATACAGATCACTTGTGCCTCCTTGTGACACTAAGCTAAAACTGATCAACTACTCCTACTGGTGGATGTATACTGCAGGGAGGAGGACTTAAGTTTTATTTCTACTTAGTGTCGCCTCCTAGTGGCAGGAAAGCATACACCCACGGTCCTGTGTCCCTCAATGATGCGAAGGAGAAAGGACTGTATGCATCAAACATTGAGGTATTACTCCAAGTATATTATGCATATAAGCAGTGATTAGTAGGGGTTGTCAACCTCATGATCTTAGATGTTTCAGTGGTCAGACCTCACTTGATCACGTGTGCATGCATGCGTGTCATTAAAATTAAGAAAAGTAAATTTAACTAAGCCCTTATGTAACAAAACATAAGCAACCACAGCAAGATTTCTACGAAGATTAATAAAGAACAAAAGATATAAAATGCAACAAAAACTCATCAAACTCTCCAGCCACCATATACAAACAGATCATAATTATCAATTCTGATTATTTTTTTTTTTTTAAGAGATTTTGTAATTTGGTTAAAAAAGTCCTCCCATGAACCTTTTTACCCTAAGCTTGCACATATGTACAGGTAGTGTAATGTCCGTGTGTTAATACATTTCTCTCCTGCCGCCTTCTCCGGGATTCAGTGCTGCACTGGTCCTCTGCTGACATCACTGCTTTTCAGACTCTCTGGGTCACAATGTGATCCACGTCACCTGGAAGTGACTTTTATAGTGTAAGTCTATGGATGTCAGAATAGGCTTCACTGACTTTCACTGTAAAAGAGAATACCGGCTCATGAATAGAGCATTGAGTGACCCAGATAGCCTGACGAGCAATGACATCACTGAGAAGAGGAGCAGAACGGCGCTGGATACTGGAGAAGACAGCAGTAGGCGAGTACATGAACGCATTAATACTATAGTACAGACACAGGTTTACAAATAAAAGTTCATGAAAGGGTTTCTTCAAGTATCTTAGTACATGAATAATGGCTTTATAAACAGGTTTATTTCAAAATTGCAAAAAGAAAAGTCCAGCAAACATTTCTCTACCTGACCATCTTCCAGTTTAGCCTTTGGGAAATTTAAGATTAACTTTGTTGCTTGCTCCCACTTTGCATGTGTGTCTTCCCATGCCTAAAAAGGAACACGTATTGCAATATTTAGAAATATCACTAAGAGCTATAATTCAATTTACCATTGTGACCAATCCAAAAAAGACAACCCATTGTCAGAAATGAATACCTTACCTCTGTGTTTCCAGCTGTTGGATGTTCTATTCTTCTAAGTAAGGCCATAACTCGCTTCTGTAGAGCTGCTCTGCCTAGAAGAAAATGCATGAAATATCCATAAGAGTATGCTATTTTCTTATGCACGCTCTTCAGCAGCACACTGCTCATCAGCCCGTTTACTGGGGCTCAGTGAGCTCCTGAATGATTGACAGTTTGAACCAGCAATATTGGGCGCCTTCCAAATGCAGAATGGGAAGAGTCCAGAATCAATCCAGCCAGCTTCAGAAGGTCTTCAGGGTAGTGTTTGCAAGCTCTATGGCAAGAACTTTGCAAGTCCTGCTGTCCTTACCCAATAAATAAGTATAATACACTGCAACCATTGACTTAATGTAGCAACAAAAGCAGTAATCTATAGAAATTAAACTCACTACGCTCTTGACAGAGAAAATTCACAAGCACGCAGCAATTTATTTATTTATGAAGACATGAAAACCCCTTTAAGACAGGATGGACAGTAAACCATTGCCAAATTCTCAAATAAGTGAGCTACAAATTGGACTAGAAACAAGACTTCCAAAGTACCACAATCATGGAAAAGCGCAGGAATTTTCACAGAATAACTGTTACTTACCCAATTTTGTTCTCCTGCTAAGGCCAGGGGGGTTCCACTTGCGAGAGACTCGCGTGTCTCTCGCTTTGCAACACCGGGCACAGCCGCCCGCTCTCCTGAAAGGAGTGTGTCAGTTGCATATATTTCTATGCAGGTCCCCACTCCTGTCGGGAGAGCAGACGGCCGTGCCGGATCATGCAGAGCGAGACACACATGAGTCTCTCAGAAGGAGAACCCTAATACTGATACTAGACATACAAAAAAGCAGGGATAGCCCTCCCTGCTGACTGGTTCTCCCCTCTTTCCTTCCTACCCTGTTGTTAAGAACAAATCGCTTTGGCAGAAAAATTTGTACGTCACAGTGATGCTTGTTCTTCTGTACTTGTGTTTAAACCTCAATAAAAAAGTTATTGGTTAAAGAAAACAAAAAACAAAAAGCAGAGATAAAGCTGGACAGTACAATTCCTCAGAAAACTGCAGGGAGAAAAGTCCTTGCATGTCTTATTATCCTTTATCATTCTTTGCTTATATATTGTCAACATAGTCTGAAGAGCTTTAAAGACCTTATCAATGACCCGATTCTGGGCTCACAATCTAAATCATAGTAACCATCAGTATGCTTTAGGACTGTGGGCCGAAATCTGACTACCAGAGGAAACCCACAAAAAATATGGGAAGAACATGCAAAGCTCATTCAAATTATGTTCTTGGTGAAATTTGAAAGCAAGAGTGCTAAGCACAGAGCCACCATTCTGCCCCTCTTCTAGTAATTCTAAAAAAAAAAGAGAATTTTGTTTACGTACCGTAAATTCTTTTTTCTTTAGTCATCAATGGGAGACCCAGACAATGGGGTTTAGGGCTCTGCCCTCCGGAGGTCACACTAGGTACTACAAGTTTGTAGACACCGCCTCCTCCGCTTATAAACCCCCACCGTAGGAGACATCCTCAGTTTAGTCCATAAGCTGCGAGGAGAAATTAAACCACACCCGAAACATCGGGAAGAATGCCGTGCACAGACGGTTCAACAACCCGGCAAACACTGTCTCAACAGAGAACAGAACAAGTGCAAAATATGCAACGGAACAACTGGGTGGGTGCTGGGTCTCCCATTGATGACTAAAGAAAAAAGAATTTACGGTACGTAAACAAAATTCTCTTTTTTTCTGGTCGTCATAATGGGAGACCCAGACAATGGGGATGTCCTAAAGCAATACCCCAGGGCGGGAAGAGTTCCTCAACAAGACGGATAACACATGGTTCCCTCTAAAGGTGGGCAACCGCCGCCTGGAGAACCCGCCTGCCCAAACTCGCATCCGCAGAGGCATGGGCATGCACCATATAGTGCTTAGAGAAAGTGTGCAGGCTGGACCAAGTGGCCGCCTGACACACCTGTAGAGCAGAAGCTCGATGTCGCAAGGCCCAGGAGGCACCTACAGCTCTCGTAGAGTGTGCCTTCAAACCCACCGGGAGAGGCAAACCAGAAGACCGGTACGCCTCCTGAATGGGAGCCTTGATCCATCTGGCCAAGGTCGACTTCGAAGCCGCGGCCCCCTTACAGCGACCCATCGTGAGGACAAATAAGGAATCCGAACTCCTAAAGGAGGCGGTCCTGGACACATAAATGCGTACAGCTCTCACGAGATCCAGAGTATGGAGGTCGCGCTCAAGCTGATGAACGGGAGCGGGGCAAAATGATGGAAGAACGATCTCCTGGTTTAGGTGAAACGTTGAAACCACCTTCGGCAGAAATTCAGGCCGTGGGCGCAACACCACCTTGTCTTGGTGAACCACCAGAAAGGGAGACTTGCACGAAAGTGCAGCCAATTCTGAGACCCGTCTCAGAGACGTAATCGCCACCAGAAAGACCACCTTCTGGGACAGACGAGAGAGAGAGACGTCTCTCAGTGGCTCAAACGGCGGTTTCTGCAGTGTCGCCAGGACCATGTTTAGGTCCCAAGGGTCCAGAGGTCGTCTATAGGGCGGGACCACCCGAGACACCCCCTGCAGAAATTGACGTACCTTCGGGAGGAGCGCCAAGCGCCTGTCAAACAACACTGAAAGTGCTGATACTTGACCTTTCAGAGAGCCAAGGGATAATCCCAACTCCAACCCCGACTGTAGGAAGGCCAACAATGTCGGGATAGACAAAGGCCACGGAGAGCGGCCACCAGAGGCACACCAGGAGAAAAAGATTTTCCACGTTCTGTGGTATATCTTCCTGGAAACAGGTTTCCTTGCCCGATTCATAGTGGCAACCACTGTAGGAGAGAAACCTCTGGATGTCAGCAGCCAGGCCTCAAGAGCCATGCAGTCAATCTGAGGGCCCTGGAATTGAGGTGGAAGAATGGGCCTTGCGCGAGTAGATCTGCGCGTTCTGGAAGAGCCCACCTGTGTCCGCCTGACAGTTGCCACAGGTCCGGGTACCAAGACCTCCTGGGCCAATCTGGAGCCACTAGAATGGCCACTCTGCATTCTGTCCTGATCTTCCACAGGACCCTGGGAATCAGAGCCAGAGGCGGAAACACATATGGCAGCTGAAAGCTGGACCAGCTCAGGATCAGGGCGTCCGCCCCCAGAGACTGGGGATCCCAAGATCTCGCCATGTATTGGGGCACCTGATGATTCAGCCGTGAGGCCATCAGATCCACGTCCGGAGTGCCCCACCTGCCGCAGATGTCCCGGAAGACGTCTGGATGTAGGGACCACTCTCCGGCGTCCATCCCCTGTCGGCTCAGATAGTCGGCCTCCCAGTTCTCGACCCCTGGGATGTGAACTGCGGAGATCAGGCAGCCGTTTTCCTCCACCCAGAGTAGAATGCGGTGGACTTCGGCGAGGGCCTGAGCACTTCTGGTCCCTCCCTGATGATTTATGTAGGCGACGGCCGTCGCATTGTCGGACTGTACCCGAATGGGCTGTCCTGACAGGAATTTCTGAAACGCCAGTAGCGCCAGATAGACCGCCTTGATCTCCAGCACGTTGATCTGCAACGCCGACTCCGACTGAGTCCAGAGGCCTTGAGCCCTGTGGTGCAAGAACACCGCCCCCCAGCCCTTCAGACTGGCGTCGGTGGTCACCACTAACCATGACGGTTTTAGGAAGGACCGGCCCTGTGACAGGTGATGTGGCTGGAGCCACCACTGTAGAGAGTCCCTGGTTGGTTGTGACAGTGTCACCAGCCGATTCAGAGAGACCGTCCTCTTGTCCCATCTGCGAAGAATCTCCAGCTGGAGAGGACGGAGGCGAAACTGTGCGAACGGCACCGCCTCTATCGCCGCTACCATGCGACCCACCAGTCTCATCAATACCCGTAGGGATGACTGTGGAGACAGGAGGACATTCTGCACTCCTGATTGGATCGCAAGCTGCTTGGCTTGAGGTAGGGACACCAGGGCCGAGTCCGTGTGGAAGTCCATGCCCAGATATGTCAATGACTGGGTCGGAACCAGGGTCGACTTTTGAATGTTGATAAGCCACCCGAACCGTTCCAGGGACTTCATGGTCACCTCCAGGCTCACCCGACAAAGGTCTTCCGATGGCGCCCTGACCAACAGGTCGTCCAAATAGGGTATGACGGCGTGTCCCTGCGCATGCAGGAGAGCCATCATGGAGGCCATCACCTTTGTGAACACCCGTGGTGCTGAGGCTAGCCCGAATGGCAGTGCCACAAATTGGAAGTGCTCTTCCCCCACTGCGAATCTCAACCAGCGTTGATGAGCTGGTGCAATGGGGACGTGAAGGTAAGCGTCCCTGATATCGATGGACGCTAGGAAGTCTCCCTGTGACACAGCCGCGATCACTGAGCGCAGGGATTCCATGCGGAACTTCCGAACCAACACGTGACGGTTGAACAACTTGAGGTCCAAAACCGGGCGAAAAGAGCCGTCCTTCTTTGGGACAATAAAGAGGTTGGAGTAAAAACCCCTGAACCTCTCTTCCGTGGGCACAGGGACCACCACTCCGTCTCTGCGGAGTCCCTCCAACACCAGGTGAAAAGCCTGAGCCTTTTCTGGAGATGGAACCGACCGATGGAATCGGGGTATTGGTTGTGACGTCAGCTCTATCCTGTAACCTCTTGAGACTACGTCTCGAACCCACTGATCTTGAATGTGAAGAAGCCACTTGTCCTGAAAGCGGGACAGGCGGCCCCCCACCTGTGGGGAGGCAGGATGAGAGAGCGAGTCATGTCGAGGCGGGCTTGGGGGTGGCAGCCGCTGCCCCCGCCGGCTTCTTCTGACGACTCTTGGAACGCCACTGAGTAGCAGGCTTGCCCCCTCGGTCTGAGCGAGTGGACGCCGTTGATGACTGTGAACCGGAGCGAAAGGACCACTGCTTAGGGTTCCTTTTCACGGTGTACCGTGGCTTAGGCTTATTCTGCGGGATCTTAGACTCAGCAGAATCCTTTATCAATTTGTCCAGTTCGGTGCCAAAAAGCCTGTCACCAGCGAACGGAAGATTTTGTAAAATCTTCTTAGATGTGGCATCTGAGTCCCAAAGACGCAGCCACAACAGCCTGCGGATCGCAATTGCATTGGCCGAGGCCACAGCAGAGCGAGTGGCAGTTTCCAAAGATGCCGTCCTGGCATAGTCCGCATAGGCCCTTGCTCTCTCAGTGAGAGCCAGGACCTCTGGACTGGACCTAGCTAGATCAGTGATACCATCCAAACAGATAGTAATCGCTTGTAGGGTCCAGACCGCGGCAAAATTAGGGGCAAACGAAGACCCCACAGCCTCATAGGAAGACTTGGCGAGTTGCTCGACCTGTCTATCAGTAGCATCCTTCAACGAGGAGCTATCAGAGGCAGAAAACAAGGAGCGCGCAGCAATCCTAGTCATGGAAGCATCCACCTTGGGAGACTGCGACCATTCCTGGAGCGCCTCCTGGGGAAAGGGAAAGCGATTGTCCTTAGTTTTACGGACATAACGCCGCCCAGGATGCAACCTGGGAGCTTTAATCACCCTTCCGAAATTAGTGTGGTCCATGAAGGAGCCACTTGGTCTAGCCTCTGGCCGCAGCCATTGATAGATCTCCTTGGGGTGTACAGTCACCTCCTCAGGAGGAGTGACAAGACGCAATGTCTCATTGATGGAGGACACCAGATCCTCCACCCCATCTGGAGGTTCAGACATAGACCCAAGAGTAGAACCCCCATCATCTTCCTCACCATCAGAGGAACGCTCCTCCTCAGAAAGAGTCTGGAGCTCAGGAGAAGCCTCACGGGCTCGCTTAGGGGGTCTTACAGCAGAAGTAAGAGACACCCGGGGGTAACTAGGAGGAGTAGCTGGGTTCTCCAGTCTCCTATGCAGTGCCTCCAGGGTTTGCGACATGGAGGACATCTGGGACAGCAGAGATTCATTGATCTTATTCTGCGTTTCCCATGGCCCTGGGATCACCTGAACCTCAGGGTATAATCCCGGATTTGCAGACTCAGTAGTAGCAGACCGGGCCTCTGGGCGTCCGCAGTTATTGCAGGACCCCTCCACCAGTGTCCCGTTGCATGTAACACAGGCACTGGAGACCACCGCCGCCTTAGCAGCATGCTTCCCAACTGAGGACATCTCCACAGTGAGGGGAATATAAGCCAAAGTTCACAAACAAACCGGGAATCCCGGTGGCTTACCGACCGCAGTAAAGCGGTAGGAGGAAGCGGTGTGTGTGTGTGACCTCCGCGAGTTCCGGTCTCCCTTGCAAGTGCAGACACGCGCTGCAGCCAGATCCCAGCCGGGAAGCGAGGGAGAAGATGGCCGCCGACATTGAAGATGTGGGCGGAGCCAGGAACACGCGGGAAGAACACACAACACGCCCAGCGGTGATGTCACCATAAGGGCTGCCTCCTCCTCCTCCAGACTGCCTCAGCAATGGAGGTGCCGGAGCCCGCAGCGCGGGAAAAGAGTGTGAATATCACCACACACACTCTCAGACTGCATGTACACATAAAAACACCCGCAGTCTACAGCCTCAGCCCCTGTGATACACAGGGCGGTCAGCCAGGGAGACCCCAGCACAGGGTCACCGCCAGAACCGCGGACCCGAGGGTAACCGCGCGGTCTGAGTGTCATGACACCACAGTGACAGACACTACCCCCAGGCACACAGGAGACACACCAGGTGCCTCAGTGCCGGTCCGGTCTGTAAGCACCTTTAGGGAGGCCTCGGACGGGGGTACAGCACCAGTCCGGAGTGTAAGCACCATTTAGGGAGGCCTCGGACTGGGCTGGCTCCGTCCGGTCTGTAAGCACCATTTAGGGAGGCCTCGGACGGAGCGGAGCTGTGCAAGGCTCCAGGCTCCCCCTTACCAGAGCCTCCATGGAGGGATGGAAAGGAAAGGAGCGCGACAGCGTACCGGGAGAACACTGAAGTGTCCAGGCTAAAAGCCCTCCGGTACCTCCACCAGCGTGTTCCGCAGAGGGTGAGCGGGGAGGCTGTCGGGGGTCCCGAGCGGGACCATTTTACCTTGTCTTCATACGCCATCACGTAAGCTGTGAGAATGCAGTGAAGTGCAAGCAAAGCGTGATCCTCCGAGCACACTAAGTTTAAAACTGAGGATGTCTCCTACGGTGGGGGTTTATAAGCGGAGGAGGCGGTGTCTACAAACTTGTAGTACCTAGTGTGACCTCCGGAGGGCAGAGCCCTAAACCCCATTGTCTGGGTCTCCCATTATGACGACCAGAAAAAGTGCGATTACGACTCATCAAGCCTCACCCAAAGCATCCAGAGTTAGTGTCCTGTCACACATAACGAGATTGTTAACGGGATCGTTGTAACGTCACAGATTTTGTGACGTAACAACGATCCCGCTAACGATGTTATGTGAGACACATACCAACGATCTGGCCCCTGCTGTGAGATCGTTGATCGTTACATACTGTTCTGGGTCATTTCTACGTCGTTGCGTTCCCGCTGGGAACGCTACATCGTTGTGTTTGAAAGGGACAATGACCAACGATCTCAATGCTACGCTGTGGAGTGACAATTCCCAACGACCTCGGTATAATTCTAGATCGTTTCTGAAGTCGTTTTTACATCGATGGTGAGATACCCGTTTGACATCTTGCCAGTGATGAGAAAACGAAGCACCAGCGATCCCGGCCAGGTCGTATCGTTATCGAATCGCTGGTGCGTCATTATGTGTGACGGGGGCTTTAGCCTCATACAATACACGGAGACAATCATAAAAGAGATGTTAATGATTAACAATGTATTGGTCTTTGATAAGGAGGAACCCTTTAATGGATTTCCTTACCAGTTGACATCATGTTGCTGACTGATGCAAACTCCATGAAGGTGTTGTAATTTGGCAAGAAGTTGTGGACAGACACTTCATCCACTCCACACCGGATTTCAGCCTCTTCACATAGGCTCCGGAAACATGACATTGCCACAAGAACGGCTTCAATGTCCGGACTCCAGAGAAACATGTAGAGGGAAACTTCTAATTTTGTTTGAGCTTGCCGGCATATTGGGATTCCACTTCCAGCTGCTGCACTTTCCTGAAAATGATTAAACACAGGGATATAGATTACTATCTTCACAGAACTCAAGAACACAAAGTAGAACTACAATGCCCAGAGGTCAGCGTATAGAATCAATACACAGACAACTTTTACAAATACCTTGTACTTCATAAGAAACTTATTTCTGCAAATCAAAATTTCTCGTAGCCATTTTAGAACTTCTGTGCTGTTGAGCATTTGGTGGCCGGTTAACTTCTTACTGATGTAGAAAATCATTTGAGAGCTGGAAGTAAAAAAAAAAAATCGTAATAAAATCAGCTTCAAGTGAAATCTTCAGCAGCTTCCAAATCCTAACGCTACGTAATGAACATACCGATAGGATTGGGCGCTGCATGCAGATTACAATACTTGTCAAATTACAGCAAATACACAGCTTACCTACTTATGCTCATGTGCAGACTAGTTTCCGCTGTGTCTCTTTAAAGAATGTTGTGAGATGTGGCTGAGATCGAGTTGGCACTTGATCACAAGTATACAAATCTCACTTGCTGTCAAGTGACGACCAGTGGAACTGGCATGCACAGTCAGATCCTAATACTATGTGTATTACACACCATTAGGATAAGGCAAACTGTAGTGCTTGAGAAATACTTTAACAAGGCCGGACCACCAAACATAGAAGCCTGCCCGGATATAGTCATTACTTTAACAAAGCCTTGATTCTTAAGAAAGCCTTTCACTTCTGAATAAAGCACCATTATGCAGAGGGAAATCGAACTTTCTCCCACTGGTAGCATATTATACACAGCTAAACGCACCTTATTTCCCAGAACGTCTCTACTGGTGCTTCAGGATTCCACAGCTCAATGCTGTCTGGTTGATGTAGAACCAACAAAGCCTATTACACAAAATATACATTCATTAAGATCAAATAAATGGAACTTTCAGAGATCAATTCAGGTGCAGAACAGGTGTTCCCTATATCAAAGAGAATTACGATATGCTGTGACTGTCTGCTAGATATGAGAACCTATATCTATATCAAGAATGGGTATCTCGTAAAGGCCTCATCTGGTGAGGTGAACTCAGGCTGGCGGACAATAAGTGAACGGAGAAATGGCTAAGCATGTGCATGGCATTATCCGTTTACTTCTTTCAGAGCCAAGTACTATGGCTGTGTCTTAAATGTCTGTGATGGGGATATCCCTATACAAATTATATCACAGCTGACTTGTGGAACCATCAGCGTAGAAATGCTCTATAACAATTATAACAATTTCTGACAGTGTGACCAGTGTGAAGATGTATAAACTGCATTCTGATTAATTGGATTCATAATTATGTTATTCTTTCTACAAACTGGTAGAAATATATTGATAAATTCAATCTGATGAGTTTGGTAGTAAAATGACACAATATAGCTCACCTCCATGGCTTCTTGTGCTATCTCAGGCATGTTTGTCTGTGGGACTAGCTGCACCAAACCAGTAATGAGCTCGGCAGTACTGTTTTGAGCGTCAGGTGCAGTTTTTCCAGGGTTCTAGAAACAAAGATATGCAATAGGAGAACAGATTTCCAAATTACGGTTATACCATATGCATATACACGCAAATATAAAATGAAGAGGCAAATAATTTTTGACCTTTTATCATAATTAGTTTTTTCCCTTTCCCCCACTAATTGATTGTAGTGGTACAAATGTAGAGTGTCACTCTGCAATCTGTGTGACCCAGAAGTGATTTTTACAAGTCTAAGGAGTGAGCGGTCCTGAAAGGAATAACAATATCTAACTGTAGTAGGGTTTGTATCTTATATTTATTTGTCAGTTTTTTCCCCTTTGCTAGCTCTAAATTGCTATGATGTCTCCAATACACTCAACACACAGTAATAGATTCCTGCTCTTCCCTTTGCTGTAATGGGACAAAATGCCGAATTGCCCGCGCTGCCACCAGGAAACAAGGAGTTAACTGGGCAGATGTTTCTTTATTTTATCCTACGCGTTTCAGAGCCTCTATCCGAGCTCCTTCCTCAGGTTCCCTGAGGAAGGAGCTCGGATAGAGGCTCTGAAACGCGTAGGATAAAATAAAGAAACATCTGCCCAGTTAACTCCTTGTTTCCTGGTGATTCCTGGTGGCAGCGCGGGCAATTCGGCATTTTGTCCCATTACAGCATTCCTGTTTCCACGGTTATCGTGAAGGTGCGGCCCTGCAGCAGCCATCTTACAGGCGATTATACCGGTTGTGGGTGACACAACTGAGCCAGGTGAGCAGTTCCTAATATACACCGCTACAAACCTTTGTTAAAAGGATAAGACCCTATGCGCATTTATCTCACGTTTACAGGTTGCTCTTCCCTTTGGCAGAACAAAGACAAAAGCAGCAGGGTAGCTGTGAATCCAGCGCAGAATTAAGCTGGCTGGAATATGCAGTCTATATAAAAGCTTTGAACTCTGCTACACTGTCCTCCTCCCTTTCCATAGACTTCAATTAGCTGTGACCTGACATCTTGAGCAAAATTGACTGGAGCATTTTTTTTTACTGAATAAATGATGAGTGACTTAGAAGTGGAGAAAGAAGCATATTTATCTGATGAGCTATGTGTCAAGTTTTATTAAAAATTGCTTGCACTATTCATTAATGCAACGTTTATTGAAATACAGTTCCCAATTAATGGAGAATACAAGAATTTACTAAAGCTGACATGTAAAGAATGGTGACAGGCTCTGCTTATATCCACTACAGAGGTGGCATCAGAATCATTAAGATCTAGAAACAAGTAAATATGGCAATATACTTTACTTACATACAAAAGCAGTTTTGGGTCCCCATGGATGAGTTTGACCATAGATAACAATAAGTATTTATAACTTCTAGTTTCCAGATCAGTGGGCTTCTCTTTAAATTTAAGGTATGGCATTTTCTCTTTAAAGGTAAGACTCTGAGGAAAAATTCCAGTATACTGTCAATAGAAGGAATGATATACTATACATTTAGTATAAAGAGACTGGGAAACATACAATCCAACAATCAAGGATCAGGCTTTACAAGTCATAGTAAAATGCCAACTTGCATGCAATCGTTCCTTATAGAGAGGTAAGTAGTGAGTCCAAGGGGAACATTTTAAAGAGGACCTGTTCATCCCCCTGGTGCTATGCTAACTGAATGCAGCATGTCTGCTGCATTCAGGGAAGGGTCCCCCTGTAAGCTGTTGCTGGTGCCCTCCCCGTCTCCAGCCCTCTCTGTGCCGCCTCCAGCCCTCTCTTGTTTAGCCACCTGTATGTGTCATCGCTGTTGCTGGTGTCCTCCCCGCCTCTAGCCCTCTCTGTGCCACCTCCATCCCTCTCTGTGCCACCTCTTGTTCAGCCTCCTTTATGGGTCTGCTCTCCTCCCCGCCTCCAGCCTTCTGTGTACCACCTCCAGCCCTCTCTTGTTCAGCCTCCTTTATGTGTCATCGCTGAGGGCAGGAGGTGGCACACAGACGGCTAGAGGCGGGGAGGACACCAGCAACAGCGATGACACATTACTGAGTAAGTCCCTTCGGACTCCTTATCTGTACACTTTATAAAGTCTTAACAGCTTACAGGGGAGCTAGAGACATGGGGGATCCCTTTCCTAAATGTAGCAGACACACAGCATTCAATGCTGCATTCAGTTAGCATAGCACCAGGGGGGGTGACAGGTCCTCTTTAACATGGTAAAAATACTACCGGTCGATGTAGCATCTCATCATATGTACAAGGAACCTTGTCAATTGTTCTAACCATCACTGTTTTATTTTTCTACCATGAAAAGCTGGTAGACTACAGACAAACCCGGATCAGTGGAGGGTCACAGTAGAACCGGCCTTCATGTTAGCATTTAGGAAACGCTCTCATGGAGCCGATATACTTTACGATATATTTTTGGTTATGATTTGTGGGAGGTAAAGTGCAAAGCAAATACGATTTTAACAAATCCCAATATGCTGCAGAAAAACAGCAAAAACTTGACATGTGGGTGCACTTTTTTTTAATCCGCAGCATGTAATTTATGCTACAGATTTCCTCTGCAGATTGCACATACCAATACTTGTTCTGAAATTGGAGGCAGACCCTATCAAAATCTCCATGAAAAACATGGATTGGTTTGCCAACATGATGCGGATTGGCAGCAAAATCTACAATGGAAATTTTGCACATGTTAAGTAACTATGGGATTAAACAAGACCATTAAAGTAATTGCGTGATACATCTGAGCCTTCATATGTGATGTAAACTGACAAAAAAATGAATGGTTACCTTCTCTAAAGTGTAAAACAAAAAATATCTGGAGAGATGTAATAAGCAAGTTATTACTCATGTGTATTTTAATTTTACAACTTTAAGGCCTCGTGCACACATTAAGTATTTGGTGAGTTTTTTACCTCTGTATCTGTAGCCAAAACGAGGAGTGGGTGATAAATACAGAAGAGGTGATGTGTTTCTACTATAATTTTCCTCTGATTGTTCAGCTCCTGGTTTTGGCTTATAAATACGGAGGTAAAAATAAAAACTCATGAAATACTCAATGTGTGCACACGGCCTGAGAACGTAAGGATTGTTTCAATTTAGTGTTCTTAAAAGATTCTAAAACAAAAAAAAGAGTCAATTCTGGAGAGATTCAGCTCCTGAAAAATACTTTTGGTAAAAAAAATATATAGCCCAAGTGACTAGCATATAATATAACCCCAAGTATGCTTTTTGGATGCAATTCAATAAAGCCATCGAACACCTCCAGCCACTGACTCTGGCATCTGCTTTTGGGGATTTAACTACTACACAGAGGTTGTAGCAAAGATGTACTAACCAGTGATGAGTGGGGTAGTAAAGATCTACGGGTTCGGACAGCTCTAACCGAATACTTTGAACTGTTTCGGTATTAGTTACAAATGCAATGCGAGTCAAGGGGGAACTCACTCAGATCCGAATACTGAATAAGTTCAAAGTACTCAGAGCTATCCGAACCAGGATATCTTACTACTTTGCTCATCACTAGTACTGATACATTAGATTGTACAATGGGAACAATCATGATGATGTCTGTAAAACGCTGTGGAATATGATGCTGCTATATAAGTAAAATAAATGTGTTAGTTTTTGTGTTGTATTCATTTCACTTTGTGAAAGCCCCTTAAGATCAACCCCTTAACTAAAATTTAATACCCCATTCAAGTGTTGTGTTCTGTTTTTTCAGCGCTGGGGTGCCACTTTAAAACCAAGTCTCCTACTCTCCTGGTAATATACTTAAAGGGAACCTGTCATCACGTTTTTGCCATCCCATCTGAGAGCTGCATAATGTAGAGACAGAGTCCATGATTTCAGCGGTGTGTCACTTACTGAGCTGCTTGCTGTCATTTTGATAAAATTAGTGTTTTATCTGCTGCAGATTTAGTAGTTTGTGAATATGACAGACTACCAGACTAATGATAATCTCCAGATGATTAAACTATGATCTTATCAAAACTATACTGAGCAGCCCTGTGACTCCTCGATGGATTCAGGATCTCGGGTCCTATATTATGCTACTCTCAGATTAGGTTGCAAAAACCAGGTGACAGGTTCCCTTTAACTGCAAAGTTTTCATGCTATTGCAAGATCACTCTGGTACCACAGAGCCATCTAGTGCCCATAACGTCTGTCTGGACAGATGTCAGAAGTTAAGTCACAAGCTTCCAATCATCTCAATGAGGCCACGATAAGGCCAGAACGAGGTTCTCAGAGATGTATTGTGTTGTGACCTTCGGCAAACTCCATAAACACTTGAGCTGCTGGAAGGTCACAAATTCCAGGAGACCAACCAAAGTGGCAGCAATAGAAAAGGAAGAAGCTGGAAGGAGAGTATAAAACAGGGGCAAGAGACTTGCATTTATAGCGCCACTCCAGCAATGCAATAAAAAAAAAAAAAAAAAAAAAAAAACAGGGAGTGGTGCTTTAAAAAGTTTTTAATTCTATAAATGCAAGAGGTCCAACTTTTGGAGAAGTGATAGCGCACATAAACATGCTCAGATAAGTGAACACTAACTACTCCATGAAACAAGAGTACTAAGAAAAATGAATGCATTCCCTTGCTTACATTACATTTCTACATTAATTGTTACTGTACGTGGGAAAAAAATTTATGGACGCCAAGTATTCTGAAACACATTTAAAAGCTTTCATTTCATGAACTTAATCCATGGAAAGTATATAAGGTATTTCAAGGCATAAATAGGCTTCTAGAGGATCACAAACTTATTCTACTACATAGTCATGGCCTAAAGTGTTGGCACCATTCACTACAAATTGTTCCTAAAATATTGCAGTTACACGTTTTGTCATACACTTTTATTGCCTTTGTGTGTATTGGAACAACACAAGAAAAAAAGGCAAATAATTACACACAAATCCCTAAAAATGTGCCGCACAAAATTGTTGGTCAACAACTTTGTTACAAGAATGTGATGCTCGTTCAAACTCACCTGAGGCAAGTACCAGGTGTGGGCAATATGAAAATCACACCTGAAACCAGATAAAAAGGAAGAAACGTTGACTCAATCTTAGCATTGTGTGTGTGCCATACTACGCATGCAGAATAGAAAGAGGAGAAGATCACCCTCTCTTGGGGACTTGAGAACCAAAATTGCCGAAAAATATCAACAATTTCAAGGTTTCAAGTCCATCTTCATAGATCTTTATGTTCCTTTGTCCACGATGCATAACCTAATCAAGTAGTGTTACAATATATGGCATTGTAGCTAGTCTCCCTGGATGTGGACCACAGAGAAACGTTGTTGAGGAGTGGCAATGAAGAATAGTCTGGATGGTGGACCAGCAGCTCCAATCAAGTTCCAAAGAAATTCGGGCTTGGGTGCAGCAGTGTCAACACGAACTATCTATCGACAGTCAAATGAAATGAAACACTATGAAAGGCGACCCAGGAGGATCCACTGCTGACAGAGACATAAAAAAGGAGATTTTTGTGTACTCACCGTAAAATCCTTTTCTCTTAGCCTCTAATTGGGGGACACAGACCATGGGTGTTATGCTGCTGTCCACTAGGAGGCGACACTAGGCAGAATCTGCAAAAGAGTTAAGTGGCTCCTCCTCTGCAGTATACACCCCTGGGGCAGGCTCTGCCTCACCAGTTTTGTGCTAAAGCAGTAGGAGTGTTAACGAAGTAATAACAGTACAACAAAGCCTGTACCCAAGCAGGCAAACCTGTGTAAACAGTTAATAGATAACAAATTAACCACAGTATAAGAAGGCCTGTAACCAAACAGGTACCTGTGTAAACAGACAAGAATTAACCAAGTTAACCGCGTAAGAATAGTATAGGCCCAACAAGGCAATAGGATGGGCTCTGTGTCCCCCAATTAGAGGCTAGGAGAAAAGGATTTTACGGTGAGTACACAAAAATCTCCTTTTCTCCTTCGCCTCACTGGGAGACACAAACCATGGGACGTCCAAAAGCAGACCCTGGGTGGGAAAAGCAATGGAACTAGTAATGCGGAACATGTTCAGCGAAGGACTCTATACCTACAGGAGGGCCTTCTGCCACCTGGAGAACACGTCTACCTAGACCTGCATCGGCCGAAGGCTGATTGCGCACTGTAGTGGCTTGTAGGCGTGTGTGGTCTAGACCAGTTTAGCTAGCGCCCACACTAAGTGTGCTAACATCTAGGGCCGGCCCAGGAGACGCCTATGGCCGTAGGCAAATGTGCCCTGACACCGGCAGGAAAGTGCGGGTTGTCGTAGAGATAAGCGTCTTAAATGGTTGATCAAATCCATGTTCCCAGAGTAGCCTGGAGGCTGATATGTCTATTTTGCCTTTTGAAAGAAGGAATAGAGAATCCCCCTTCCTAAAGGGGGTACTGCCTTGGATACATACAGTATCTATAAATAGGACCTTGAAGAGGTCCTGCATATGTAGAGCCTTCACGACCCGATGGCCTAGACATGGGCACCGGTGGCGGCCGATAGTTGCTTTTCTTTAGGCGAAAGAAGTATATTGCCATTGGAAGAAAAGATGGAAGATCAGGAAATGTGATTTACAGGAGAGCACTGCAAATTCCGCTACTCTTTGGAAAGTAGTAATTACCACCAAAAAACACCCTGTTTGTGTGAGCCTATTAAGGGAGATACAAAAACCACCATTTCAGTTTCATGGGAGTATCTCCGTGACGACGAGATTTAGGTCCCACGGGTGTAGTGGCCTGTTGCATGGAGAAGATAATTAGCAGAGCCCTCGAGGGAAGGATTTCTTTGAGGTATGGTCGCCAAACGTTTCTGGAAGAGGATGGAAGGGCTGCAAACTGCCCCTTGATAGAACCAAAGGACAGGTCTGAGTCTATGCCTAATTTGAGGAAACTGAGTATTCTTGGTAGAGAATAGGGCCAAGGAGCATGGCCTGTAGCGATGCACTAAGCAACAAACAACACTCCTCCATGTGCGATGGCATCTCTTTGATGAGATCGGTTTCCTCGCTCTGATACTGGTTGCTAAAATATTCAAAGAAAACCCCACCTGGGTTAAGGTCCAGGTCTCAAATGCCACGCCGTCAAAATCGGAGATGAAGGATTCAACTGTAGACCAGGTCTTGCCACCGCAGATCTGAACTGTCTGGTTGTACTGTCTGACAAGCGCCATGGTATGGCTACTCTGAGTGGGATTTAGGATGCAAATCCAGCCCTGGACTGTTGAGTGTGCTTCTAATGACTGTGGGTCATGGGACCTGGTACTAAAAACTGGAGCCTTGGCCTTGAGGGCCGCTACCATGAGGTCCACATCCAAGGTTGTCTAGCGCCGGTAGAATCGCGGGACAACGTGAGGATGGGAGACCCATCCCCATGAGATCCTCCCTTTGCGGCTGAAGAAATCTGATTCTGATTGCCTAGACCCGGTATGTAACTGCCTGAACACACTGAGTTCATGTATTCCATCCAGCGACGTGTGTGATGAACTCCATCCTGTCGGAGACTGCGGTTTCCGCCCCTGTGATTTAACTGTGTAGAGATGTAACAGTCTGGCCAACAGTAGTTGAAGAACGTCCGTGCTATGTCAATTTCCACGAATCTTCAGTAGATTGATGGGCATTCTCGAATCTAGGCGAGATCATGTGCCCTGTGTCCTGTGATGGGGTATACCATGCCCCATCCTGTGGCGTTCGCGGTAGTAGTCAGAACTCTTCAGCATGTTGGAATGAAAACCAGTCCCTGCGGGAGAGATTGGCCAGAGCCGCCGGTGGTGAAGCGGCCTGGCTAAACGCGACAGGAGATCAACAAATCCTGTCCAGTGAGTTCGGTTTTTATTTTATGACGTAAGCATGAAGAGTGATGCCGGCCAAGATGCAGCTGAGCAAGGGGACATGCTTCTATTGCTGCCATCCTGTTGCCTAGGCCTTGCTTGGCAGGGCTGAAGTACAGAGAAGACCAAAGAAAGGGGGTGAGGACTCCCGGCCGCAGGCCCGAATCCTGTTCTGTGGAAGGTTGACCCATGATGTGATATATTGAACTGTTGGAAGAAGATTGGAATTGTGAAGGTTGGTCAGACTTCCTAACTCCTTCTAGTGTCTACCGTGTTGGGAACGCTGTGTTCAGCAGCCCGTGCGGATCGGTGCTTTGATAAGCACAGCGTCCGGTACGGAAGGAAGACAACCCCCTTGGAGTAAAAGGGTAGTCCTGACATCTTCCGTGACTGTAGTGAGCAGTTAGGGCGTTGTAGTCAAATTGAACGGGCATGTCACATTTAGTAGTGTTCCCCTTGGATTGCCAATCTGAGGTTCCCTGTGGTCAGGAGTTGGAATAGGAATATGCCAGTATGCACGCAAGGAATACTGCGCGTTTCTTGTAGCCAATGTGGAGTGATGATTTCATGCGGAAATGTCTTATCCGGACATGAATGTTGAGTTGATTTCGGTCCAGTACGGATTGTACTGTACGATTCTGTTTATGGACCACCGATAGGCTGGTTGCTCGCATGATACTGATACAGTGACTCCAGCAATGAGGATAAACTCCACTGCGCGGAACAATGCTATTGAATTCTGAAGGGATCGGCATCCGGTAGTCGACAGCCGATAACGTGCCATCCTGGTTTGTACTGAGGGAGAGAAGGCTATTGCCTCCCTTGGCACCTGAGTTTAACCTGCCCAGCTGTTGTCCGAACAGTTGTCCGCTGACGTATGGAATACCCGCGAGGGACTCCTTAGCGATAACGTCCATTCTTACTTTCCCATAACAGAAGGGAAAGGCTAATGGGAATTGCCTTGTCGGCTGCGACTGCTGAGCAGTTAGCAGCGTGTAGGGCTGCATGCATCAGGTAGTCAGTTATAGAAGCGAGTGGAGCTGTTTGGTCCGCAAGAGTAGGATCGGCGGACAAGACATTTATCTAGTGTTGTCAACCCGCTAATGCTGTGAAAGGCGAGTGTTTAGTGAAGTTATGGGGCTCCTGGCTCTGTATTAGGGCTTGTATGCCCCCTTTTACCTCAGCATTCTGCAAGGGGCTCTGGATCAGGGCTTTATTGATCCCTCACAACCCAGGGCCACCGCTGAATGCATGAGACCCTCAGGCATTTAATGGCCCCTACCGGATGCAGACGACCCTCCTACACACAATGACCGCGGCTGATGTAGTCGGCCGCTCATTCATATACTGGCCGCCGCTGTATGCCTTAATTATAAATTCACATAACAGCCGCTGCTGCTTGTGGGAGAGGACGAGGGGAGGAGGGGGGGGGTTGCCCGGCAAAAGCACGAGCCAAGAGAAGACGTTCCGCCCCCTGTGCAGCTCCAGGACGCCCCGTGCAGGACGCTGTACGCGTCATTCTAGTTATCCGGGAGGGGGGGGGGGGCGTTCCGGGGGCAGGAAAAGAAGCAGCAGCTTCGCGCTAGGCGGTCTCAAGTTAAAACAGATGCCGCAAATGACGGCAGCCCGGCGCGGAGGTCCGGGCCCAGAACGCATCTGGACCCGGCCAGACCTTCGGGGCTGTGGCCACATGAGCGCTTACCCAGAGCACTCCCCCATCAGGAACACCCACAGGTCTGGGTCTCCTGGAAGTGCGGGCTAATGTGGCAGCCCCCTCAGGAGAACCCAGTGGAACTGGGTCTCCTGAAGTCCAGACACTGTGCCGACTCTGTAGGGAGCCCAGCAACAGGTTCTCCCACTCACAGTATGGGCTCCCTGCCCCATCAAGAGGAAACAACGCAGGCTGATCTCCAGGAGTGTGTGTCTGCAATAGATGCAGCAGCAAACTTGCATCCCCCATTAGGAGAACCCAGATGAACCAGGTCTCCTGGTTCCAGATTCCAGCGGAGGCTACGGACGCCGCGGCAGGACTGGGGCTCCTGGGATATCCCTCAGAGGCACTCAGCCAAGCTGAGGCTTCTGGGGTGTGCTACAGCAGCTGCAATTGTCCCCCGGCCCCTTCAGGAGCCCTTAGCAGAGCTGAGGCTCCTGGTGCTGCAGGCATGCAGAGTACTGCGGCTCTTGTACATCAGAAATCCGTAGCCGAGCTGAGGCATCTGGATTGCGAACGTGCGCCATGTTTGTGCCCTACCTGTGGTGTCTCAACCTAACAGCCCCCGAAGGGTGATTAGGGAGGGATGCTGCTGTCCATCGTCAGTGGACTCCTATGTAGCCTCGACTCCAACCCAGGGACCCCAACATTAGGGAACTGGGGAAGGAGGACAATCATTTCGACTTCAACCAGGCACCCCCAAGGTGCCGAGGAAGGAGCGCATGTGGAGAGAAGAGAGTCGAGCTCAACCAGGCGCCCCCAACAGTGGGAGGCCGAGGAGGGAACATACCGGGAGTCTCGACAGAGACCCACTTTTCTTCTTGAAAGAAAAAAATCAAAAAGTGAAAAAAGTTTAATAAAATAATATTTAGGTGTGCCTCCAACAACAATAAGCAAAAAACTGGTGAGGCAGAGCCTGCTCCAGAGGTGTATACTGCAGAGGAGGAGCCACTTAACTCTTTTGCAGATTCTGCATAGTGTCGCCTCCTAATGGACTGCAGAATAACACCCATGGTCTGTGTCCCCCAATGAGGCGAAGGAGAAAAAAGCTAGACTGCAGTTTCCCAAAATCCTTCAGAGAAATCATTTTGTGGACAGATGAAACAAAGATAAGTGTTTTTAGGTTTATTGAAAATGGAATGAGGCCTACAAAGAAAAGAACACTGGTACCTACAGTCAAATATGGTGAAAGTTCAAAGTTGTTTGGGGGTTGTTTTGCTTTCTCTGGAACTAGGTGTCTTGTCTGAGTACAAGGCATCATGAAATCTCAAGATTACCAAAGCATTTCGGGTCACAATGTAGTGCCCAGTGTCAGAAAGCTGTCTTTCTGCCCTAGGTCATGGGTCTCAAGATGGAAAATGGTCCCAACCACATTTCAAAAAAGCACCTAGAAATAGATGGACACAAAAAGCTGGAAAGTTTTTAAGTCTCCAGCAATGAGTGCAAATCTAACTCCCATTGAACACCTATGCAGAGATCAAAAATTGCTATTGGAAAAAGGCACCCTTCAAATATGAGAGACATGGTACAGTTTGCAGAAGTGGTCCAAAATTCCAATTGAAAGGTGTAAGAAGCAGGGCTGTGGCATCCTTTAGCCAAACCACCATCAACTCCGACGACTCAAATTCCCTGACTCCCATTTCGACTCTTTCATACATGGCTCATGTTTAAGTGATAAATTTATTATAGTAAAATGTGAACATCAGGCTTTTAATAATTATTATGATACAATAATCAAGATATTTAGATAGAACATAATTCCTAATAATACTATTCAGCACATTCTGAATTGAACTACTGTACCAAATTTATTATTATGTTTTAGGAGTCTGTCCATTTTCTACCAACTCCGACTCCACCAAGATGAGCTCCGACTACACAGCCCTGGTAAGAAGCGTGTTGATGTATATAGAAAGTGATTGATTGAAGTTATTTATTCGAAGGGTTGTGCAACCAAATATTAAATGGAGGGAGACAAAAATATTAGCTGTGTGAAATTACCGGTATGTTAAATATGCCTTTTTCACCCAGCTTTTTTTTGTGTTATCCCAATACAAAGGACCTAAACATGTGCATGACAAAACATTAGTAATTGCCATAATTTTCCTAAATCAGAAATACTTTATTTTTTGAAGAATTTGAAGAGTGCTAACACTTTCGGCCATAACTGTACATCACTTGTCAAACAATTCATTTAACACCATACGTGTATAAAAACCATTGGGACTCAATTAAACATTTGATATTTTTGAATTTTCATTGCAGCAATTAAAAAAGAAACAAAAAACATTTTGGGAAGATATGATGCAATTTTGAGTACAGAAACACTGATTTTGCACTGGTAAATGTTTTTTACGTGCATTTTTTCCCAAGCTAACTATAAAGAAGCCTACAGAGAAAAAAATATGAACAGTTCAACAACATATTTAAACAAAGTTGGCATGAGTTTGGATTCATTTATATACACGTTTTAAGGGTAGCAGATTTTCACACACAAACAATGAAACTTTTTAAAATACATTGGCTTAAAGAGGTTGTACCAAATTTAGAATGCATCTCTTATACAGAAAAGGAATAATTTCCTCGATTGCTGGGACCCTCACAGTTGCGGGAACTGTGGCTCTTTTGAAAGGAGCGGTGGTTGATCCTGTGCTCACCAGCACCATTCATTATTAATGGGGGTGGCCAAAGACCAGTCAAACACTACACTCCGCTTTCTCTGGCGGTTCAATGGAGAATGATTGGAGTGGACATGTGCAAGATCGACCATGGCCCATTCACACATGAAGAACCCCTTTTGTGATCAGGGGTGTCAAAGTGAAGTTATCCCCTATTCTAGGGAGAATGACCAAATTTGGTACAACACCTTTAACTTCCCCTTAGACTCTACATTCGCTATAAAGCAGATTATTATTTACCTTTACAGAATTTGTCCCATAGAATGCATTATCCTTACAAAGGATAAGCAATAACTGTATGATCGCCAGAATTGTCAACTCTTTAAGACGCTGTTGTCCTATATAGTGATGGGCGCATGTAGTGTTCGGGACCGCGGTCGGACTGTTAGGGTACCGTCTCACTTGGCGATGCACCAGTGATCCAGACAACAATACAACCTGGTAGGGATCGCTGGTGAGATGACAAACAGTCAGATCTCACCAGCGACGCAGCAACGATCCGGAATGATACGGAGGTCGTTGGGACCCTGTTTCTAAGACCTGTAGTATTGAGGTCGTTGTCTCTGTCAAACACACCGATGCATGCCCAGTGAGACCCCAATGATCAAAAAATGGTCCGGGCAACTCTGATACGACCAGTGATCTCACACCAACGGCCAGGTCGCTGCTAAGTGTCAAACATAGCAAGATCGCTGGCGAGGTCACTGTTGCGTCACCAAACATGTGACTCAGCAGCGATCTTGCTAGCGATCTCGCTTAGTGTGATGGGGGCTTTAAAGCAAGCAGTTAATCTCCACAAAATATATTTACTGGGTCTGTGTTCTCCCTTCCTGCTGTGACGCGGCACTGCGGCACTTCAAGGCCGCTCATTATCTTCTGGGAATATTCTCTTTACTGGCTCCAACAGCCAATCACATACGCCCAGGAGATAGTGAGCAGCACGGAAGTGACGCAGTGCTGC